>CAJNIZ010001587.1:6849-28488 GCA_905231905.1 Symbiodinium pilosum
GTCTTCTCTGTATCGTTCCACGCACCTGGTTGTAACTTGGGTTTTCCCTACCTGGCAGCAAAAGGAATCTTTTCCTCCCAATGAAATCCAAGCTAAGGCAAATCTCTTCTTCAACCAGGCGTGTCTGACGCCTCATTCTGCAGAGAAGCTGAAGGAATGTATGCCCTGCACACGCAGCTTAGGTTGGGTACTGCCCCCCCTCAGTAACAGTTGGAGAAAATTTATATGATGGTCATATATAGCCCTTAATAGGAACCCTAGTATAGACTGTTACTGGGGGGGCAGTACCCTAAGCTTAGGCTTTCGCGCTTCAGGTTTAGGATGTCTTGGTCTAAGTGCTGAGTCCCCTCATACTAACATCCAACACCACACCCCCCACCCCCATATTAAATATTCCACGTCATCAAACTGACATATTTGGGGACATGTTTAGTTTTCAGAGTGGGGGGACGTGGGAGCCCACAAGAGAAAGGGCATGCATAACCGAAGCTCTGGAGGGACTGTCCGGGTTTAGCGGTGTAAGGGTTTAGGGGTTTGAATTTCGGGTGTCGGTGCCTTTGATAAGGATTAAAGTCTAGGGTTGATCGGTATACCAGGGGACCCCCTATGCACGGAGACCCCCGTTTCAAGACAAATGCATCATTGCGGGGATATATGATTATAAACAGGTAGTTTCTAGTAGACACTGGCAGATGTTTTGATTCTGTGTCATATTAGCGCTAGAATGTGCAGGAAGCAATCGCAATGTGTGTCTGTTGTCATGACGACAGACAAAACTTGCTGCTTCATGTACTGTTCTGTACGGCCCCATACTGTTACAAATCATAACCCTGCATCGATACCACTATGACTCTCATAACCCTTACATAGCTATAGCATAATCTATCCCGAAACACTCTTAGAGCTACATAAGCCCCTACCATACCCTCGATGCTTGAATACCAAAAATCCTGCATGACCCTAGGTACCTTACACCTTCGGTAGTTTGGTAGCCTAGTATACTATGAGATGTTGAGTCCCTAAACCCTAAACCCCCAACCCATGTCCCTATATAACCCCCTGAATAGTTCCCTATATGTCCTTGTTATACTTCCACAAGTCAGTGCCTGCGGGATCCTGAGCTTCCGGCTTCAAACATATTCAGGACCTCGTGCCTGAGATCTCAGCGGCAGATCTTGCGGCCATGCAGACGCCGAACCCTTACGGTTTAGGGTTGAGGGCTTCGGGTTAAGGGTTTGTTGATGGTTTAGGGTTTAGGGTTGGGATTTTAGCTTGATTTCCCCTGGTTCATGAAGCTACTATGCCCCACCCCCTGCCGATTAAAGCTTATTGGGGCTTTTTTGGCCGCTGAGGGGTTCATATTGGGGCGGGGCATGGGGACATGGTGACTTACTTAAGGTATGGTGGCATTTTTAGCACTGCTTCCAAAGCCTTGCGTAACGTTTATCTTCGTGAAGATATGGATTTCGGTCCGTTGCCGGGTCCTTCTGACCAGAAGGATATGGATTTCGGCCCGTTCACGGGGTCTTTTTGACCAGCAACATAAAGAGCCTTCATGAACAGCCACATGTATCCCTCAGCACTAGCGAAGAAAGCCTAACAAAATTGCAATATTGTGCTGCAAGATTCCTTGTGTGATTACAGTATAGGGTACCATTTTGGGGGCTGTATTTAGGCGCCTACAGTATCCGCTGACCGTCCTGTTTCCCGCGCCACCGCACCGCACCTAAACCAAAAATCCTTAAAACCCTGAACCCTAAACCCTCTTACTGTTGTGGCCAGATTTAGGGCATCTCTAGGTGGATGCCCATAAAATTCATTCTCATGCACGTTTTTGTGGCGGGGTTTCTGTTATACGGGTCCCTGTACGATTAGTCTCCATTTTGGGAACGGTAATTTCGGCCAAGTTCCCAATGCTAATGAACGCTTGGGCCTCAAACTTGTTCTCTTGTTTCCTGGGTCCAACCTGATGATCTTAGGTGGTGATTACCAAGGGCCCGCCGCGGATAAAGGTCCGCCTTCGGGGTCTTACGGTTTTGGAGGCGTTTAAGTCATCCCTTCCCAGACCCTCTATTAAAGGATCCAAAAAAAGGGACCCCCCAGTAACCCCCTCTTTTCCCCAATGTAGTAATGGGTTCATATTGGGGGGCTCCATTTTTCGGATCCTTTCGGGGGTCTGGGTATTCGTCTCTGGAATGATTTCATTCATCCCAGGCTCCTGGTCTTCTCCATTAAGAAAGAGAAGTTGAGTCGAAGTCATTAAGGCAACGTTGGGTATACTACCCAGCCGGGGACTCTGAAATGAAAAGCCCTGGTACCCTAGACCCTAGTCATCGAAAACCCTAATCCCTTAACCCTAAACCCCCCCTTTGTCGCCCTTGTGTGTCCATGAGGTGTCCTATGAGAAGCTTCGACCCGGCAATTATGCAGGCTCGGAGCGGTGGGAACTTATAGTCCCTATTGGGCTTATATAGGGATAATGGAAAAGAAAATGGAAACTACAGGAATTATAGGATTTAAGGGTATATATTGGGCTTATATAGGGATAATGGCAAAGACTTCATGCTATGCTTCGACGGAACCACCTACTGGCCTCGGTACAACCTCCAGATGTTCCCAGAGCCCATCGGGATGGCATGCGGGCGGAGCTGATGACAAGAGCGTCCTTCCGGCAAGTGAACACAGCCCCGGAACCTTGCTCAAGTCGCAGCTATGCCAGAGTTGGGTCTCCTACTTGCTGAGGCGCGCCTCGACCCGCAAGGATCCGTACGACATCCACATGCGCCCCAAGCGACTCGTCTCTATCAACACGAAGTCTGTCCTGAAGTTGACGGGGTCCATTTGGCAGGCCGTCACGGATGCCGCCGCCGGCATACCTCCAATAGCCCAAGCGGCTGACATCGTGCCTCACATGGCCTGATGAACGGCTTGTTTCTGGCACAGCTGAGCCTGGCGCAGGTGTCGGAAGCGCCTTTCTTCAAGCACCTGGAGCCTCTGAAGCGCCCGCTCGTGGTGCCATGTTACCGCTTCGGAACCATGGAAACTACTATTAAGGGTTTAGGGTTTGGGGTCCCCCAAGTAGACAGAATAATCCCCTATTATCCCCCTCTAATGGAAAATCAACTGGAAAAGAAACTGAAAAATAAAATCGAAACTAGGGGAATATAGTCCCCCTCAAGTAGATAGAATATGGCTTTGGGTATATACTGACAAGATCCCCATATACCCCATATTCTATTTACTTAAGAGGGATTATAGCCCTGAGGCTATAGGCGCTTACTAGTCCTTAGTCTGTGGGCTGGGGTTTCAGAAGTTCACCCATCACTCAGGAATACAGGGGCTATGTTCGAGGCTTCAAGGGGAGCTCCCCACGTATGACTATTTTCCCCGAACAGAAGCCAGCTGGCTCCCCAGTAGAGCCCCTGTCCCGTTTTGGGTGCCCCAGCTGCTTGTGGCAAGAGGTTATACCAGGAAGAGTGCTCCTGGGTTAGGTTCGGTCCCCATGTAGTACTATGGTATACTAGGAAGATACAGGGACCTTAATACTATTACCTGCATCCCACTACGAAGAGTGGGCAAAGGTTCATAGGATTTCGTATCTACTACTACTGGGATTAGAACCTTACTTATAAGTGGGGTAACCCTTATAAGGCCATTTAGAGGGCTTATAAGGAAGGGTAGGAGCCCAGTTGTAAGTACTTACTAAGACCCATGAACCTCCAAGGGACCTCAGGGAGTGTACAGGCATCATACCTACATGGGTCGATATTGCGAAGTATGTGGATAAATTTTATGGTTACCAGTTTCTACCTAGAACACAAAGGGTTCGCAACGGCATCCTAAAGAAGGTAGGTCACGTGTTCGTTTAGGGTGCAGAGTTTAGGGGTTTGGGTTTTGGGTTCCATTATCCACACAGCGTTATTTTTGCAAGCTTTGAGGTATTGGATTGAAGGAACATGCGGCGGGGGCATCGTTATCTTCATGTGAGCTATAGGCTGAACTCCTTAGAGGGGGTTATATAAGGGGGTATATAGGGAACTACTATGGGGGATATTAAGGGGGATACTAGGAGTTTAGATGATAGTTCATGTGCTGCATTTCTAAGACAAGGTTTCCAAAGCTGCGACAATTCGAACACGTTCACCCGCGCGAACCAAAAAGCCAACAGACGCTCAATGCGAGTTTCTCAAAAATCCTAAGGCCTAAGCCAAACCTGAACCCTAATACTGTAGTGGTTTCCATGTCCTTTTCCATTATCCCCTGCATAAACCCGAGCGGTCCCTAGTTTTGATCATCTCAACAATCCCTAGGGCCTCCCGGGAAGATCTAGAAAGCACTGGCGCTCGTACTTTCGTCGCCTTTGGATGTATTTTTCATTTCTATTATAGTCCAACCGTTAAGAATGATTGAATAAATTCTATTGGTCTGAGGAATAGCAGCTTAAACACTACTCGAAAGGATGCTTGACGCTCGCCACTTATATAAAACCCAAAAAGCAGCTGAAATGAATTGTTGGGAGGGTTCCAGTGCAGAAAGAATACAAGCTACTCCATAGAAGTACAGAGTATCCCATACCAACAAGACCGCCCTTCTTTTCATTTTGGCCGCTACATGAGGATTTGGCAGTTTGCATCCCTTTCATGACGGCCATATCAGGTACTGTGTGAGCTGTAATCTAAACTCCTTAAACAGGGTTGTATAGGGGATTATATGAAGGACTACTATAGGGCTTATCAACGGGATACTAGGAGTTTAGATTAGGAATAAAATAAGCACTGCATTTGACAGAGAAAGTGGCAGCTGTTTCCAACTGCACAGGAGCCCCACATTTACCGTATGCATGAAGCGCCGAGCACTCAGTTGAATGGCGAGCTGATGTTATATCGGCCTTCCTCGCCGTGGCTGGTGCATAAGTTTTACTGGGATCTCCGGCAATCCTGCGTTTAGCCTTCAATATCTCACAACACCAAAACGATAACACGTTTCTCCTGTCTGTAGCGGGCGATATTTTGTGGGGGAAGGATTGGCAGGAGCTCCTAGAACAGGAGGTCGCAGATATCTGAAACAGTGGCTAAAAGCCACTGACATCCGGTTCTAGCTTTGTTCCAGCTTGCATGACCTAAGCCCTAGACTGGTTCGTTTTCAGGAACTTGTTCTAGATTACAGGTAACAGGAAGCCATTTCACTTAATGTACAGCCATAGGCCGTGATGACGCAATTGTCCGCAGGAGCTTGTGATGGAATTCGGTGAGTGGAATCCTTGAATCTTGGGAAAGCCGTGCTGGTGGCTGTATTGACAGGCCCCTGGGGACGCCCACAAAAGGCTTCACAATTACGAGAAACCCCATGCAACGCCAGTGTTGCAACATGCAGGGTTAAAGCCCAACACAAACTGAGCCAGAGACAATTGATGTTTATGCACGTTGAGCACCCCAATCATTCCCCACAAAAGCTCACCCATGATTTTCAGGTGCCGCCTCATGACGCCTGGAGTTGTTCCTATGCACACCCTGGACAGTCCTAATCCGGCCGAAGCTAACCAGGAATTTGTAGCCCTAAACCCAAAGCCCTAAACCCTAAACCAGGAATTTGTAGCCCTAAACCCAAACCCCTAAACCCTAAACCAGGGATTTGTAGCCCTAAACCCAAACCCCTAAACAACGTGTCGCACTCAGGATCATGCACTACGGTCAGTCGATCAAGGCCAGGTTTCTTCCGCACCGGTTTAGGGTTTAGGGTTTAGGGTTTAGTTTAGCGTTTACTCTCCCGGAAACTAATACGGAAACCCAAAAAGGGCCCTATGAAGACTGCAGTCCCTCTGAAAGGAGGCTATATGGGTTTCCATGTTAGTTTGGGAGAGTGTAGGGGGCTTGCCATGTAGAGTAGCGTTGCGCACGCCCCCATTTTGAGGTTTTGCAGGTCCCCGATTGTACGTGTCCGGACTTTTTAGTTAGCAAATCCGGCAAACTTCCATGTAGAGCTCTTTAAGCCTCTCTCGGGACTCTATGAGTTTTGCTAACGCAGGGTCTTGTAAGCCAGAAGTTCTTGTGAGTATAAACGCCATCAGCCATGCCTGATCTGCCACAAGATGTAAATTTCAATCTGAGGCCACTACAGGAAGGTCTCAACAGACGCCTCAGCAGAAACGCACCTCGTGGACTTCCCCTTCATTCAGCTGTTAGGTGGAGGGATTCCTGCTTGGGGAGTTTGCAGAAATGAGATCTGCAAGAAGATTTGTCCATATGAAGAGTAAGAAGAACAGCAGGCTCAGTGAGTAAAAGGCTTAACTTGCCAAAGATCATTCGTTTCCGCTGTAGAAATACAGGCGAGATCACAGGCTACTTTTTGTGAAGCTTCCTTTAGTCAATCTCGTTGGGGCTTGCTACGAAAAAAGCATGCCTGGTCAATTTCTACCATACGACACCTGCTTCTTGTTATGTTCTGCCAGCGAACACATGGGGTGTGTCTTGTGGGGGGAGCCAGTAAAACAAATCGTGTAACGTGGTATGTCCAGCACAAGTGCTGAGCCCGAAACCCTAAACCCCATGTATCCCTATACACCTGTATATACACCCCATATAACCTTGTATAATCCCTATGTACCTTTACATAAGCCCCTGTATATCCTTATGTAACCCCAAAGTAGCCCCTTCAGTTGTGCGGCGGCACTTTCACAATGGCAGTTTTCCTAGATTGAGGGGCCCACTATAGACCCCAAAATACTAGAATTCTTATTATGGGGGGGTCCCAAGAAAATACCCCTAAACCCTAAACCCTTGGCAACCCCCAACGAAGCAGGCGATCATCAACGAGCAGTGCGGTGACGGCATCATGTCAGCCATTGACTTTTTCCTGGATGTTGGCACTACAGCTACTGGGCTTACATAGGGTTTAGGGAGTCTTTGGTTTAGGGAGTCCTGAAAATCATAAGGGGTTCCGTGATTTAAAGATTTGATGGGGCTCATGGCATGCAAGGAATTCCTTTGGTACGGAGCGCATGTGCGCGTCTGTTCAGCTAAAGTTTCGGGCAGCAAACAAGGCTGTTTGAACTACATGTCCGGTGAATCTCTGGGTAACCACTGCCGTCGAATAATTGCAAGTCACCCCCTTCCAATATTTGAAAGTATTACAATATTCTACAGTGGGACTACTTGATATTAGGTGAGGGGGGGCTTTCATATCAGGGGGAGGTAATTACATTAGCTCTGAAAAAAAAGTCAAACAAGCTCTGGTCAGACCCGCCCCCGATAGTTTTTCAGGTGTCTTTGAGAGCCTGTGGCTGATTTTATGCAGCCCAAGCGAAGTGATCCTAGACTTAGTTTTTTTGGGGTTCCACTTAGGTGTGAGATTTGGATGTTCTGCGCTTGCATTTCCAGAACTGCCTACATGCAGGTTGGAAAAAAGGGTGAGAAGCGCGTGGTGATCACCATGAATGGCAAGTTCTTGCCACACGTGGAGCAGATTGCGGATGAAAACACAGACCGCGCCTTAGAAAGCGGGCGGGGATTTGGGGCTTTGCTCGGACACGTTCTCCCCCAAAGATACGTGCGCCTGTAACTTTCGGGACCCCTGGGGTAGTTCGATTGAGGGGTCCCGCGTAAGGATTACAGGAAATGCTTTTTGCAGCAACTCTTACTTTGTACTTGGAGGGTCAGCAGGGGCTGAGTACTCACATTTATAAACCCTACAAGCCACATGCTCACCCCAGTTTTCCCCAGTATCTCCCTATACATAATCACCCCAATTCTCCCCAGTGTTCACTTACTGCAGCACCTGATATTTAGAGGCGCCAAAATAGGACCCTAATTTTGGGAACTACCCAAAAGAATCCCAAACAAACCTGAGTATGTATGGTAGGCGGTCCACCATCTTGGCGGGGGTCCCCATAATAATAAGGATCATAGTATTTGGGGGCCTATATTGGGTTCCCTATTTGGGGAATCTGCCAAATTGCTCTCTTGTGGCTTCATAGCGGGTTTGGCGGTTGCCGTCTTTGAAGTTTTGAGGTCTAGGTTTTATGAACCTTCAACTGTGAATCAGGCTACAGCGCAAGCATGTCAACTGCCTTTGGTTCTCGGCTTTGGAGGCTCAGGGCCGTAGTAGTTTAGGGTTTAGGGTTTACGGTTTAGGGTTTAGGGTTTAGGGTTTAGCCTTTTCATCTTGAGAGGGGTGTGCGATGTCATGATCAGAGTTCCGGTTTACGTCAGACAGATCATAGAAATTGTCAGCAGCAGCGAGTTCAGCAGGCTACTTACTTGGAGGGTTAGGTGACTGAGTAAGTAGGTTAATGAAGAGGATGACTGTGGCAAGTTTATTCCTGAAAAGTTGTTTAAGTATACTTGGTAAGTCCCACGGCTTCAAACCCTGAACACTAAGTGATAAAGAGTTGTGTCCGTTCTCTTTCCCATTCCTAAGTCGCGCTGACTCTTGCAGAATTAAACTCCAGATGAGCTATAGTCTAAACTCCTTGTAGGGTGTTCTATGGGGAATTAAACAGAGGAGTATTAAAGGGGTTACTAAGAGGGCTACTAGGATTTTTTAGACTATAGCTCAGATAGCCGCGCGGTTTAGGGCTTAGGGTTTAGGGTTCTCACCCCTATATAGACCCAACTTCCACTGCATGTTGCATGTGTTTGTTCCATTTGATTCTCCATTGTTCCACTAGTTCAGGCCCTACTTTAAACCCCTAAAACCCGTTTATTACCCTAGTGTAACCCAAGTACCTACAAAAACATTTATATGTATCCCTTTATAGCCCCTACACCCTAATCCCTGAACCTTTATCGCTCAACACCAAATCCCAATCCCTCAACCCCAAACCCTATATGTATATATGTGCATCTACATATATCTCTCTAAACCTAAAACCCTGAACCCTAGGTCCTCTTCCTTTAGAACCTTATGTAGTCTACGTAGTCACGGCGTAGAAGTTGCAGAGGTGCCTGGACCCAGGGACTGAAGGGGCGACAGCAAACATGGAAGGGGGAGTTCTCCAAATCAAGGGGTTCAGGATTTAGGGTTTAGGATT
The DNA here is from genome assembly GCA_905231905.1 of Symbiodinium pilosum. Lineage (NCBI taxonomy): Eukaryota > Dinophyceae > Suessiales > Symbiodiniaceae > Symbiodinium > Symbiodinium pilosum. The sequence continues at coordinate 15,878 of CAJNIZ010001587.1, forward strand.
TAGGGTTTAGGATTTAGGGGCTGGTTCCTACTGGTTTTTGGGTTTTGGGTTTATAGTCCCCCTTAAGTAGATAGAATATGGGTTTGGGTATATTGTAATCAGATCCCCATGTACTGCATAGTCTATCTACTTGAGGGGGACTACAGGGGTTAAAGTTTAGGGCATGAGTTGGATGGAGGAAATTTTGCACCACCTAGTATACTCTATACCCCGAATCATTACAATATCTTGGGGATCCTAAGTGGTGCAAGATTTCCTCCGTCCACCGTAGGGATGTAGGGGTTCACGAAGGGTTTATATTTGGAGGTTCATGGGACTAAATAACCACTTATAACTGGTTAACTGGTTATAACCCTACTTACAAGTAGGGTTATAAGCCCAGTCATAAGTAGTTACTTCGTCCCATGAACCTCCCAGTAGAGGTAACCCCTTAAGGACACATGGAAAAGCTATTTGGAGAAACTCCCACCTGCCCAGACAGTTTCCAAAGGCCCTTCGGCCACCCCCTCAGGGTTTGGGCTTAGCGTTTAGTGTATAGGGTTTGAGGACTAGGGTTTAGGCTTTGAGGATTAGGGTTTAGGGTTTGAGGATTAGGGTGTAGGGTTTAGGGTTTGAGGATTAGGGTTTAGCGTTTAGGGTTTGAGGATTGGGGTGTAAGGTGATCCTGGCACTGGTTTAGGCGGGAAACTGCACAGCGCACTTGCGGATGAATTGTTTATCTTGGCTGTTGTTAAGGAAGTCGAATTAAGTTACTAAACTGGGCAAACCCTATTATTTACAGTATATACCACTTATGGTAACTTAATTTCAGTTCCTTAACCATAAACCCTAACCCTATCTACCCTATATCTACCAATTATGGTAACTTAGTTTAAGTTCCTTAAATCCTATATTCTCCCAGTTTCCATTTCATTTTCCATGGTCTTTTCCATTTGATTTTCCATTATAGGGGGATAATATAACCCTAAACCTGAAAACCCTAAAACCCTAAACCCTAAAACCTATATACCCCAATAGAATAACTTGAATTAAGACCCTATATCATATCCCAATAGATTATTTTGCTCAAGGTTGTCATGGACAGAGGTCCAGACCTTCCTTCACTATCCATATGTCAGGGACATCAGACACCTGTTAGGTTTTAGGGTTTGGGGTTTAGGGTTTTGCGTCTAAGGTTTAGGGTTTAGGGTATAAGGTTTAGGGTTTAGGGTATAAGGTTTAGAGCTTAGGGACGATGACTTAAGACGAATGAGAACATGCAAGGCTCCCGCATGGCAACAGCCGCTGTAATAAACAAGCGTGGGGGCCATTGAGTTCATGGGCTGGGGATGTTGAGTCCAGCAAAACCAAGCTACTGTAGGGATTATGTGGACCCATGTTTAATAAACTCCTCCTTTTAAGGGCCTGAATATTAGGATCCCTATTATAACCCTCATTAAGGGTAGGGATTAATGTCGACCCATGTTTAATAAACTCCCTCCTTTTCAGGGCCTTAATATTACCCAGACCACGAGGAAGGTCTAGAAAGTTGAACACCCAATACAGTGCCGGGCTTTGTGAGGAGGAATATGAGGTTTCGTAGATTTGGAGTTTGGTGTCTGGGCGTCAGAAGGGTTTTCCCATGTTGTTCTGGGTCGGACTGTGGTGGTCTCTATGTGTGGCAGGAATCTACTTTCTGGATTCGGGGTTCTGCGTAACTAGTATACGCGACTAGCACTGTCCACCAGTGGCCACCAGTGGCTTTACACACAGAGGCTCCCAAGAAAAAGGTGTTCCTCTCATGAGGCTTATAGCGTTTTTGGGGTATAGGTGTTGGAGGAAGATCCCCCCTATATTTTGCAAACCCCCCATATTCTTGGAAAGATGTTGGGAAGCACGGGGTCCCTTTGCGGGCTTCCTTGCAGTAGAAAGTGTTTTTTGGAAGAGCCTGCAGCGGCCCCCTCATTTGAAAAGCTTTCACATTGGAGTCCAAACCATGTTCTGTGGCAGCGGGTTGTCTCTCAGTTAAACTATAGTCTAAACTCCTTAAAGGGGGGGGGGTGTATAGTTGATTATATCGGGGGGTACTTTGGGGCTACTAGTGGGGATACTAGGAGTTTAGACTATAGTTCATTTAGAGTTAGCACGTCAGTTAGAGGCTCACAAGAAGCCTTGTGATCAAGTTTAAGGTGCCCGGCAATGGTAAAAGCTTTGCGGGGTTGCTGCCTGAGGTTTAGGGTTTAGGGTTGGGTTTTAAGGGGTTCATGGTCTGCATTGTTCTTGTCGAAGCTGGAAAAGTCGCCAATATGACAATTGTCCCAGTTTCCTTGTATGACTAGTGTATAGGGTACTCCGATCAAGATGATATTGGAATTCAACTGGGCCACTTACAGTACAGGCTTGCGCAGGTTCAGGGCTTGGGTTCAAGCACCATCGAAGAAAACACGGCCAGTGCCACTAGACATGTTTGCAATCATGTGCTTTCTTCTTACAACTATGGGCCCCTTGAGGTCATAGATTATAGTGCGGCACCTAATATTCAGGGGGTACCAAAATGGGACCCTAATTTTGGGAAGTACCCATGTGCTTGGGGCAACAAACAGCAATCGCAAAATGCTCACACGCGCCTGCTTTGCAGTTACCACTCGGGCGGCGCTGCGGTTGGCACATGCTGCCTCATTCTGGGCTGCTATTAAGGAATTTAATTTAAGCTACCATAATGAGTATATATATATATAGTAAAGTAAAGGGTTTCCCCGATATAGTAACTTAAATTAATTCCTTAACAGCAAACCCAGCATTCTTTCCAATTCCGGATAAGTTCTGGTGAAATGCTCGTTCATTCAGGCTGCACAACCCTTCATAGTGTTTCTGTTCATCTTAACAGCTACGGACTTTGTTGTTTCCCATCGTGCTCATGGCTGTTAAATCGAACCGCGTCCGTGAAAGGGGAGCTTAACAAGAGGCATACCTAAAATGGCAATGATGACCCCTACACCCGCGTAACAATAGAGCTTCCCACAATTATGTAGTGGCCTTTTCTCTAGAACTTGTGAAGAAGACGGTAGTGTTCTTGCTAACGCCCGCCCACAATGGCTTGGTCTGGTCTGTAACGCTTGCCCCCAAGAACGAACAATGGATCCCTTTAGTAGTCCACAGAAAGTGGCGATAACTGGATAAGTGCTACAACCCATTCCCCAATTCCCAACTTAGCACGAGCAAGCGTTTCAGTTACAATCCGGGGGTGCCTGGTTCATGTTGGTACGAACAAAATCAATGCGGGGTTTCGACAATTTGGTAATCTAGGGACCCCAGCGACATAACCCAAACACCAAACCAAACCCTAAAACCATAATATTCTATGTTCCTCTGTACCCTATGTATGTAACGCTCTATAACCTCTGCAACTCCTCTTAAGGGGCTGTAGGGTTTATATAGAGGACTTTTTAGAAACTCCCATGTTTTGAGGCCGCTGACCATGAGGATGCTTTTTACGAACAAGCGCATTGGAATAGCCGAAGCCTTCTACTTAATATAGGGGCCTAAATAATTACCAATATTATATAGGGTTATATAGGGGTTACATTGGGATAATGGAAAAGAAAATGGAAACTACTATATTATAATAGGGTATAGGGCCTAAATAATTACCAATATTATGGTTCCATATTCCTTACATAATTACGGTCTTTGGTACCTCAAATGGACCTCTGAATGAGATTGGCAATTGTTTAGGCCCCTGTAGTAGGGTGTTGGGGGGGAACTAGGTAAGTATGCTTCTAACTTATAGCTTCCTAGAAGCCATATACGTGAGCTGGCCTTATTAACGTGTGTACAAAAACGCCATGACCCTTCATGTACCCCAAGCTTGCAATGTAGGAAGCCCTTATCGCGACGTCTATTGGACTGCACAATCATCGCCGGAAAAAAACCATGCTTGCCCCGTTCAGGTACTATTGAAATTGGTCTTGCAAGATATGCCTTGGGAATCAACTGCAGACTTAGATTTCATCAAATTGTCAGTTTTTTGCGTTTCATGCTGAATTTCTGCTGGATGACAGCATGCCTCTGCTGGCACCAGAATTTTCTGACAGTCTTGCTCTCCAATCCCTTTGGGAGGCTCCTGGTTCCTCATGTATTCAGAAGTAAGCAATGTTCCCAAGGATGCGCAGAACTATTGTAAAGGATTGTATGGGATTTGGTAGGAGTTGCTTTAGTGATCCCTTCCGTATAAAACACCAGGTAGCAGCAACTTAGCTATGTCCCTTCACAAGCCGCAGTCCTAAGAGTGGTGGCCCGGGCGCATGGAGGTCTTTTGTTATACCTCACACTTACTGTATATTGGGAATCTTAATTGCTGCATAATTTGCTGCATCCACCATCGCTCGCTGCCCTCCAGGACGAAGACGAGCGGATTCTGGATAGTCTTGGCCGTCGCTGTCCTGACCTCTGCCGCAAGCTGCTGCGCAATAGCATCTTGGCATGCGCATGCTTAGATGGGAAAGTGGGAAAGGTTGCGGGCATTGTTTGATGATTCTATGGGCGCTGGGGGCCCTTATACTGAATATTGTAGAATCTGGGGTATACACTCAGATGATTGATGCTTTGAACTTTGGGTTGGGACTGCTTAGGCTTAGACATTAGGTCATTCCCCCTTTCAGGAACAGTTTGCACAGGGATGATCTAACTTTATAGAGCCCTTAATATGACCCCTAACCCTTCACCTTAAACCCTGACCCCTATTATAGACCGTTTATGGGTGGGGGCAGGGCCCAAGCTACACCCTAATTAAGTTGAAAGCACTGGTGGAAACTGGCGGAGTGAGTATAGCCGCAGTTAGGGGGAATGGGGGGTGGGGGAGGTCCATATGAGCTATAGTGTAAACTCCTTCAAGCGGGCCTATAGGGGCTGGTAGGCTTCTATTTAGGGTTTAGGGTCTAATTTCCTTGAAGGGGGGGCACTATATGGAGGATTAAAATGGGGTTCTTCATTAAGGGGGATACTAGGAGTTTGATTATAGCTCACATGGAAAGCTCTATGAAGATTAGTACAGGGATCCACTCCTCCACTCTAACGTCAACCCCAATATGTAGACTCTGCTTGAACAGCCCTGCCTGTGCGGATAACGGTTTCAATGGGGATAGCAGGGAGGTATAGAGAATTGTGTTACAGCATTTTTTACTGGCCCTTGGTTAGCTGGGAGCGAAGGAAAGGGAAAGAAAAAGGAAGTTACAATAATGGGTTTTATAGGGACCATTCCTTCCTTCCTAGCCAACCACGGGTAAGTTTAGAAGAGGGGTAAAAAAGGTCACCTGGCTCTGCAAGAATCTTTACTTGGTCCGACTGTTTTGACAGACATAGCAGGTGCTCCAAACATACAAAGAAACTAATGATCTTCCTGGCTTCGCAGTTATTTAGCAGCTGAGCAGATAACTAGCCCAGAGAATCCTGCCAACCTTGTCCTAAGTGGGGCCAGAGAGCTCAGCAGCAACCTTGTTTCCAGTATCCCTATATAACCCTATAGAAGCCCATATTCTAAAGCCCGAAACCCTAAATCCTAAACCCTAAACCGGGAAATTGCAAGCGCTCATAGTGACACATGGCCACGCTGCAAGTGGACATTCCTACTGCCAGGCTTCTACGAGGGCACTCCTTCCTGAGGACAGCCGCCGTGACAAATCAGTAGTCATCCACAACTCTAGGCAAGTATGAGGATAGACATGCGCATCAGGGGGACTAACAACATACGTTGGGCTCCGCATGTATTCTGTTAGGAAGCCACAGAGCGCAAAGAGTGAGGGTCCAAAGACGAGCTTCGCACTTCCCGAGAACGGAGCTTCGCTGTAGCTATCAGACACACGTCTTTTAGCAAAGAGCGCCAGGCCTTCCCCTCTGAAAAGCCTCAACTTATTGGTGGTTTGGGGACGGCAGGGATGGATCCCTACAGCAATCCCTGTGTAAACCCGTAGATCAGTCCCTGTTTCGTATTCCTGCGTTACCTACTGACAACCAGCTGGTAAATCCAAGTGCCCAAGGCTTTACGCTCCAGTTGCATGATCCCTCCATGGCCCATGCTCCCAGACATTGACCTTAGGTCAATCCCCCACCCCGTAATGGGTACCGCAAAGGACTAGCGTAGGTATATTCATGCCTGATTAGCTCCATATAGGGGCTACTAGTGCAGGGAAGAGTGAACCCAATATTGACCATGCGCACCCCCGAAACCCCAAACGATGCCAAGGCAATACACATTGTTAGGGTTTAAGGCTGAGAGGATGTAATTTTGCCTCCATGCACTGTCACTTCAGGCATCTACCTTTACGAAGGCCAACGCCTTAGGAAGGTTTAGGGTTCAGCCTTGTTGAAGACACAATTGCCCAGTCGCACATGTAGGATTCAGGGTTGAGAGCTGAAGGCCGTTGACCCCAAAAACCTCAAAAACCCAAGCATCACGTGCCAGAACATTCAAGGCTTTAGTTCTGAAGCTGCGGTGGTAGACCCTGTCTCCAAACTCTTATATCAGGATATGTAGGGAATATATGGTGATACATAGAGACTACAGAGGGTTACATAGGGATATTTAGGCCTATAGCCCCAGTAATGGACAATCAAATGAAAACGAAGATTGCAGATCAAGATGAGATTGGGGTATAGATGATGGCTACATAACTTGCTTCTGCCTAGCAGGGAATGAAGGAATGGAAAAGAGACTGGAAACTATTAAGTTATTGGGGGCTATATAGCGGCTACTAGAAGGATCCATTCTTTCAGTCATTGCTAACCAGATGTAGGATTTGTTAGGATCCTGTTCGTTGGGGGGAACTTCTGTTTTGACACCTACCCATATCATTGCAAGGCCCAGTCAAACCCTGTGACAAGGCTCCCGATAGAGCCTTCAAGTAGGGTTTAGGGCTTAATTGAGGAACTTTGAAGATTATAACCATCTCTGTAGGTGGCAAGCGATACTGGATTCCTTGGCCTACATCCCGAACCCTAAGCTTGTAGGATGCAGCCGGGCGAAGGCAAGCAAGCGATTACCGAGAGCACCGAAGACTGCTCCCGACCTTTTTGCTGAATGAAGTTCCTAGCATTGGATCAAATATTTACGGCCATCATTGTTGTGATTATTACTGATGGCAGGGCTTGGGCTTAGGGTTAGGATGTTCGGGTCAAAGAGTATTTAGGGCTGCAGGGTGGAGAGGAATTAGGTTTCATGGGCCTCAGTAAGTCCATCCATATGCCTCAGGGCCCCTGAACCAGCAGGTTTACTGTTCAGGGATTTAGGGTTTGAGTCCTGGACATCATGAAATGCACCAGATGGTGCCCTAAGTGAGGGATTGGGTAGCCAGCGACGTACGGTACGTGCGTTTCGGGGACGCAAGGGCGGCTTGGGGTTTGAAAGTCAAGTGTTTGAGAGCGCTCAACACTGAACGACTGTCGTGCAGTATTAACTGAGTCCTGTCCTGAGAAATCTCGATTATGCCTTTCGATAAGTTTGAAGCACCCCCGCTCCCCAATGAAAGAAGTGTTCCCTGCTGAATGCTTTGGGCTGAAGGGACTAAGATGAGTTGCCAAATTACCCATGTTATTCCCCATAATTAAACGACATATCACTAGGGTTACTAGTGTCCCTCTGCCCCCTTTTAGTCCTACCCCACCCAAATCAACGTGCAATCTCATACAACTTCCCTATGTAGAAGAACCCTAGCCGTTTAATGGTCCCCTTTCCCGCAGTTCCATGTCTCGAAAGGCAAGCTCGACGCCCGCCTTACAGCCCTGGCCTTAAGGACCCTCATCCCATTACCCAAACCCGCTAGGGCTTTCAAAAGAATGGAACCTCCCCATAATCCCCAGGTTTCCCAATGTAGTAGTGGAACCATTTTTGGGGGCTCAATTTTTGGATTCTTTACAGGAGCTGGAATTACGCGCCGTCGACGACCTTTGCCCCAAACCCAGCACATGCGTAAACCCAATTCCCTAAATCCGTCACCACATACACCCCGAACTCTATACCCTACATACACCGCTCAGTCCACATATAGACCCCCATAAACCTGAGTTCTGATTATGTCCTCCATGTGCTTTTCCATTTTGTTCTCCGTTATGGGGCTAGTATCCTCATATATATCCCTATACATCGCTATACAACGCTATACAATGCCTATGTATCCCCATGAGCTGTTTGTCCAAGGACACTGCAGTCTTCCGGGAGACCAAGCCAGCCAACACCAAGTTTTAAGTCGCGCAACATAAAGACCTGGAGGCAGGGTTTAGGGCTCAGAGAGAACAGATCATTCAGGGCTTTCTGGTGCTTCGTGCATAGAATTCGGGGCTTCAGGAATCAAAAGAAAAGGAGCGAGCAGCGTATCTAGAGCTTCAGGACTTTAAAGATTTGAGGGCTTCCTGCCCGCCGCCATTGTACCACAAAAACCTGAACAAGTTCCCAAATTGCGCTTATAACAACTGTACGACAGAAGGGCTATAATGGGACCCTCAAGTGTAGGGGCTGCTACAAGTCAAGGCCTCCTTGCGATTATACAGATCAATTGGGACTCATGAAGAGTTATCCAACCTTACGAGGGCTCATCAGTTTTTGGTGATGGTAGTCTTCTTCAACAGCACCCTATTCAAATTTTCAGGCTACGGTGAAAACTACCATTCGAATAAGATAGGTCCCTACATTACATGCACCTAGGAGTACTTGCAAATATTTTTACGTTTTGCTTATTATAATTTTAGGAACAGCAAAAAATTAAAACTTTTACCAAGGTTCCAAGTTCAGCATAGTTTCTGAAGGTATCCTACCTGTGCAGATTTGGCTTATTGTTCAGGGTTTGGGGTTTAGGGGGTTAGAGTTTGGGCTTTAGGGTTTAGCATTTAGAGTTTAGGGCTGAGGGTCGTACAGGCCTCCTTTGACCCCATACGCTTTCAGAAGTTTGAGTTCAGGAAGAGCCTCCCTCTAGCACCCTGAGTCTTTGCTTGCAGTGTTAAGGTTGCGCAAAGTCAACGATGCACATTCAGAATCGGAGCTTTGTCCGAAAACCCTGAACCCTATACCCTATGCCATAGCGCTTTCCGGATATCTTAAAACCACCCCTCCCTGTGCGGATGCTTTGGCTCCTATCGCGCACATCCATAATTTATCTCCTGACAGGGTAATTTCCCTAAATAGAGAGACACAATATAGACCTCAACATACGATAATCCTTGGTATTGGGGCCCCAAAAAAAGGCGCCCTTGATTTTGGTTCCCGCTCATTTTCCTTCTTCTGGGAGTGGTTCAGCTTGCAAGAGGATTCTTTTGCGAATCGGTACGTTGCGGTGCTGTTTGGAGCAGCTAGCTTTGTAGGCATTGGGAGAGATGCCGTTGGTTTCGTATATGTAGTGCGACCGGGCTCAATCAAAAAACTAAGGCTTCAAAGATACTCACATCAGGTTCTTCTCAAGTCCCGCTCCGCTCACACCGTCTCACACCTGTAGCGTACAAGCAGAATCCTAGACCCTAAATCCTAGTGGGTACTTTGGGATTTCACCCAAGTAATGGAGAATCAAACGAAAACTTGAACAGGTAATGGAAATTACAAAGCAGCTCTCAAGCCCCAAAGCCCATCAACCCCAAACCCTACCCCGCCCAGAACCAGGCAACTTGTCATCGACCGTCCCCTCGATGGGAATCGACTCGGAGTAAACCTCTCTGAACCGGGCTCAGGGTTTACGGTTAGGGCTGAGGGTTATATAAGGGCTCAGGGCATAGGGTTTGGGGCTTAGGGTTGAGGGTCTAGGGTTTAGGGCTTAGGGCGTCTACCTGCAAGAAGCCTTCCAACCTGGGCTTTCTTCCAAATCCCCACCCGCTGTCAGACATCACAGGCTACCACCCAAATTGCTTCCTGTTAGGGTTTAGGGCTACACGCCCTCAATTCCCGCTCGACATCATGACGGGCCCGCCAAGGTGACGTTGTGGGACGTTGGGTTTAGGGTATTCCCACCAAGGGCCAATGTACATTGTAGAGATTTGGCCCACTGGAGTGGCTGGAGGCAGAGCTGTGCCTCCCGATGTACGGGGGGGCCCGGAGGGGCTCTAGACGTCCGCTCCATAGGCTCCTCCCATTGCCTTACCCAGTACCCGTGTCAATGCTGACGTGTTTCTTCAGTGTCTGACCACCCTCGTAATGGGTGGGAAGGGCCTAATAGGATTTAGGGTACTTACCTACTGAGCCCCGAAAATCCTTCTTGGGACTTATCTTGGACCTTAGACCCTAAACCTTTCGGGAGTACCTTATACCCCTATTACAGCTACCTAAGGGCTCAGGGGGGATAGGGACATATGGCAATGTAGGGATCCTTACTGTCTTATACGTCTTTGCATAATACATATATATATATACACATATATCTGCATCAGACCGCCCAAAGAAGGATTCCGAAGTGTTACACGCTGCCGCGCACATCGAACCTTGACCTGCGTGTCTGTGAAACGTGCTTCCTGGAACCTGCACACCTTGAACCTTAAACCCCTGCCTTCGGTAGAGGACTGGCTGAAAAGTCCGAGGGGCAAAAATCACCGAAATCAACAGCCAGCGCTCTGAGGAAAAAAGATATATACAGGGATTATATTCCCTTCTAGCCTAAGAACCACCAGTAAGCCAGTCCCTAAGCCCCAAATCCAAGGAAGATACAGGGATTATATTCCCTTCTTCCCTAGTAACCACCAGCAAGCCAGTCTCTAAACCCTAAACTGGCCTTTGGTTAGCTAGGAATGAAGGACTGGATCTCTATAGTAGTTCCCATATAACCCATTACAGTAGTTTCCATTTTCTTGTCCATTCCTTCATTCCCAGCTAACCAAAGGTAAGTAAACCTTAAACCCAAGGAAGATACGCTGGTCATCACAAGCTTTGCAGATCCCCGAGCTGAGGCCTTCGGGTTTCTCGGCTATCCTTGGGTCTTCTGAGCTTTGAAGCCGTGGATCTTCCGTAAGACTAGAGCTTCGAGATAAGAAGAAGGATAGCCTTTGTAGTACTAGTAGTTACAATAAGGATATTAAGATGCCACCCTGAAGTCCTATGTCATTCCTTAGGAGTACTTGGACATGATTTTTACTTTTGCTTTTTAGAATTATAGGGAACAGCAGAGATTATCATGTTTTCTTCTATGCCTTCCATCTGCGCTGATGGTACCACATCAGGCTCCAGCCGGTACTAGGGGCCAATGGTTCTGCCCTGAATTCAAGGGTTATATAGGGATTTTTGTTGGGGTTATGTGGGGTTATATAGGGGTTCTATGAGCGGTATATTGGGGTTCCATGGAAGGGGTAGTATTGCTTGTGGGACAGGGAGACGGAGGAAGCAGGTTGATAGTCGGGACAAATGGGGTAGTAATATGACTTATAGGGGTTAAGCGTCAAGCAGGGTTAGGTTAAACCCTAAACCCTAATCCCTAAACCGTAAACCCGATGAAGAACTAACTCCCAGGTTCCGAATTGGGGAGCAGATCGTCCACATCAACGGAGTGCCAGTGTCGCTTGGCGTCTCAGAAAGATGCCCAGGATAAGTTGGGAGGGTTTAGGGTTTGGGTTTTCGGTTTGGTGAGTTGAAGGGTTAGATCCGTAACCCTAAGCCGTAAGGATTACTTGATGGAATCCACTCTTCCATTCGCTGCTTTTTCGCCTAGATTAGTTGAAGGCTTACATCCTTAAACCCTAAGCCCAAAGGATTACTTGCTGGGATCCAATCCTCCATTCCCTACGAAGAACCAGTAAGCCTTTGTACGGCCCCTCGTACTGCCATCCTGAGGAACTCGCCCTTTCCACTTGAGTAGTATTTTATTTAGGGATACTATGCTACCCATTATAGGGTAAGATCATATCCTCCTTGCGGGGTATAGTTTCTTATGCGTACATATGTATATGAGGAGAATACTCTTACTAGGCTCAACTAATTACCAAAAAAAGGCTAGTCACCTACCCCTAAAATTCCGATACTCTCTGATCTCTAGACCTTTTCTGCCCTGTCCTTAAAGGGGTTATATAGGGATTTATGTAGGGGAGTATTATAGGGGTTATTAAGATACTCGGAGTTTGACCATAGCTCACCTGAAAAGCAGTAGCACTAGTCCAGATGTGGCAACTCGCTATAAAAACAAACCGTCTCTGATTGACCAGTTCTCTGAGCAATCCCCTTCGCAAGGACCCTATCCCGTCTAGTGTTAAAACACTCTAGACTGCCAGCTCATGTACCATATTTGTGGGAGATTTTAAGTCCAAAACCCAAACCTGAAAAACCCAGCCCTTCTAATCACCCGCAGTAGCTATAGTCTAACCTCCTTAAAGGGGGTTATCTACGAGATTAGATAAGGAAAGTAGTACAGTAGGTATTAAGGCGGATATGAGTTTAGACCCTATAGCTCACATAAAACAAGCGGGGAGTCAGGTTCAAGCAGCTGGACTTCCAGCAGGTGCTCTCTGAGGCGATGCGCGACTGCCACAGGCAACCGTTTGGAGCTTGGGTTGAACTTACTGATTCTTAGTAGGGAGTAAAAGAAGAGTACATTATACATATATATATATGGTACCCCCCCCCAAAAAAAAAACACCTACATTTTTAGTAACCCTTCTAGTATTCGGTGTAGACCTAT
>CAJNIZ010001588.1:4825-28487 GCA_905231905.1 Symbiodinium pilosum
AACATGAAATAAATCCCCTTGGAGCACCTGCAGAGCGCCCAGAGCCAACAAGTAGCCTCCCTCGTTGGAACCTACCTGGAGCTGCTTGCAAGGCCTTCCGCGAAAGCAAACAAGAACCCTCTCCGCCAGGCTCTTCTCAGCGTTTAGACAGTTCAGGGGCCAGGGTTCGGGTCTATATACTTACTGGTGGTTCGTAGGAAAAAAGGGAATTTATTCTATGGGATTTTCTGGGGATTATATTACTGTATTCCCTACAAGCCACCAGTAAGTCTGGGGCTTGGAGTTCAAAGATCAAATTTTTTCGAGGTCAATTCTAGGGTTTGGGACTTGGGCTCAGGGCCTGGGAGTTGCCAGCCGCCCAAGAGCGGGGGCTTCAGTAAGTAGGTTAGCAAGGGGGATACTTATATGGCCTCTAGGGATCATACTCCAAGTACCGCAAGCACTCCTGTCTGCCTTTTTGCTTTGCTTTTTTGGGTAGCAGGTCTTTCTGCATTTTGGAGAGCGGAAGGAGCTTCAGTATAAGCAGCCTCCCTCGCAAGGGCAAGATCTGGCTTCGAAAAAGCTCAAGGAATATGAGGTAGTAAGGGGATATTAGCAACCCCAACCCCCCAACTTAGGCCCTGGATAACTATCATATGATAGTCATATGGTTCTACTTTTGGGGGTTGTGGTTGCAGAAGTCCTTTTACTAATTAGGGTCAGCTCCCAACCTGCAATCAGAGCCTCTCAACTGATAAGGGTTACCCGGCTACTGTAGCCTCCTTAAGGAACAATTTTGTAAACATTTTCATCATAGTATAAGCCTAAATTCTCGTTTTTAGTATTTGTCTAAGGAGACTACAGGCTACAGAAACAGGATATCGTAAACGTGCAGGATTCTATAGTGCCATTGAGGATACACCGCGACCCACGTTCGGACTGGACTCCTAGAGCCTCAGTTTCCTTCCCGTTGGAAGAAATCTTTATCCTGCTTGCCCCCCAATGAAAGAACTGGAATTATGTTCTGAAAGCCTATTATATTGTTGTATCCCTCCTAACGAACCACGGTTCGCTCACAATCTCACTGCTCTGAACCTTTTGGAGTTTGAGGTCAATCTCTGCTATCGCGGAATGAGCATAGAAATCCCGCGTAGGCTCGTTGTAGGTTGAGGGCAGTACTTTGACGGGTCTTTTGGGGTCTTCCACGCTAATTTGGGTGAGGGTTTGCAACTGATCTACTTCAGCCATTAAGATTGACGTCTCGCAGACTTCAGCACCAAGTTTCCCCTTTAGCTCTAAACCCCATAGTCCCCCTTAAGTAGATAGAATATGGCTTGGGGTATATTACAATAAGATCCCCATATACCACATATTCTATCTACTTAAGGGGGACTAAAAACCCACTCTCTTGACTTTTCAGGCCGGTCCTTGTGTGGATTCATATTCCATAGGGGGGCGTTTGCTGAGAGGTCTCACGTTCGCTGCGGTTTGGCGTGTAGAAACAGCGTTTTGATGAGGAACGCTATGATCTCAATGCTAAGAAAGAGTAGAGTCTATTTTTGGCTACTGGTACCGTATCTTATAAGAAGAGCCCCTAATGCACAATTACTGATCATAAATCACCAGCAAGCACAAGGGTCCGTCCGCCGAACCCCTGCACCATCGAGTTGAAGGCACATGCTTACTGTAGTGCCTCAGTACTGAACTCAGAAGCTTTTCGGGGTATATGGCACTAGCATTAATTGCGTACGGTCTGGGAACTCAGCAAAATGAAAGCATAAAACCAAAGTCCCCATCCTCCCCCACCATATCCAGCAGTGCTTTGAAGGCGCAGAATGTTTAGGATGCGCTTGGTAAACGGGAAACTCACTTCTCAAGCGTGTGGCTTGCCTTCCAGCCGTCAAAGAATTTGAGGACCCTGCTTTTGCGATGCAAAAGGATTTCGAAACATACAGAACGTCCAACCAAACCACCCACTATCCGGAGATACTATTGATGGCATCCTGAACCACCCTAAGCATTATCCCCGTAGTGGTCCCCCATATATCCCCGGAGCCCTACAGCCCCCAAACCCCCAAACCCATGCACCCAAAGCCACCTAAACACTAAACCACTGAACCTCTAAATCCCTTAGCTCCTTGCTGCCCCAAGAAAGCCTTAGGGAAGACCCCTAAGCCCCCTCCAGTCTCTGGCCGCAAGAAAGCATTGGGGAAGTCCGGAGAATCTTCCCAGGCTTTGGTCACACTTTCGGGACACACGAGGGTGTCCTCTGATAACGCGGTGCCCTGCCTTGCAGTGGTCAGGCATGGACAAAATCAGGGGTCCTATATGGATATACAACATAATGCAGAAACACATTGGGAAAAGAACGTGGAAATTGATTGGAAATCATAAAGAGGTCTATGGGGATCCCAGTTATGGGGTAGCCTTTTTGGGGTCCATATAATAAGGATCATAGTATATGGGGTTTTATTAGGATACCTTCATGAACCGAAGTTACCATATGGGGACTAAGGGGTTACGCAGTCTAGACTGCTTAGTGGTTGGAATAAGGGACAACCAAGTGGAAAAGACTGGGAATTCACTAAATGGAAGCTGGTATGAGAGAGGGATGTGGGATTTTTTAGATTTGGGGGGTCCCTTTCAAGGGGGTTACTACAGGGATATCAAAGGATATATCTGGGCCCGGAAAGAATCTACTTGAAGAGTGTTTAGGGAAGGTGTTGAGGGTTTCCAAATATTAGGAACGCTGTGGTTAGCCAGGACCTTAAAAACTTTATCCTTAGTGCGTGGGGGGTCCATCACCGACCCCTCCCAGGCCATCTGTCAGCAGCATAGTCTGACAATCATAGCAGAGAAACATGCCGAATCCTACCCGAACCATGCTAACCTATCAAGCCTATGGATGTAGAGAAAACATGTTCAGTTTTTGTGTCGATTATATACCCCCAACAAACACTTAAACATAATTACTTGAGAGAGGGTGCCAGGGCAGATAGAAAAGCTGAAGAAATGTTTGGCCTGTTGGCCCCGCATCCGAGATCTGGAACGGCATTGCCCAAGTGATGAAGGCTGGGACTTTTTTGTGAACCTTTGCGGTGTGTGGGTTTGCAGCCGCTTCCAACCCACAGCCTCACATTTCTCCTAGCAGCCGGTTGTCTGCTTGTGCATGCCGTGGTCACGCTTGTAATTCTTAGAGCCACAGCATCGGCAGGAGGCGCGTGCCAACATCGAAGATGCATCAGGCACGACTATGGTGTCGGCAGAGGAGGCGCGGAATCTGTTTGGATTGCTTCATACAAGCAAGCTTGCGGAGCCTGCCTGGATTTTTCCCAGCTCTAGAACCTGCAGAAGAGCAAGGTAAAACGAGCTTGCATGTTTAAGAAGATGTTACGCCCTGTGTGCCTCTCCTGTTGTGGACGGTCTAGGAGTCTAGAAGCTGCCGTGCTTACATGTTGCAAATTGCGAAGGCAGTTTAGCCGTCACTGTTCACTTGCCGCGGAAGCCGTTGGTTTGGCAGTTTTGGAGTTGTTAGGATTCAGTTCCCTGGCTTCCTTCACCATGGTGAAAGCCCTGAGCCTTGCGTGCCTGGGGGTGCTGGGCTTTGCTGGGGCCCACAAGCCCCGCACGGATATCCAGAAGGCATTCGACCAGTTCCTGAAGGATTTCAGCAAGGACTACGATGATGTGGAGAAGCAGGCCCGCTTTGGTGCCTTTGCGGACAATTATGAGTACATCCAGAGGGAGAATGCCAAAGGCCACTCCTACACGCTGGGTTTGAACGAATTCTCAGACATGACTCTGGATGAGTTCAAGATGAACAGGCTGGGGCTTCAGGTGCCGGACTCCATGTGGGGATCCCTTCCGAGCTTGGGCACGCACAAGGCGGGCAACGGCACGCTGCCCAGCTCCGTGGACTGGCGAAGCAAGGCCGTGACGCCGGTGAAGAATCAGCAGCAGTGCAGATCTTAGTGCCGCCTGCAACCACTTTGCAGGCCCCCGCAATGCGCTTTTGTACGAATTAGCAAGCTTGGGGATGCGTGTCAGCGTGCCCTTCAGCATTTGGCACAAAACTCTGCGTCCCAAGATTCACATCGGTTTCAGATTTTCTAAGTTCAAGAACACTCCTCACATTGTGCCGGTTGGATACTCTGAGGTTATGCCTGGAACAATGTTTACCGTTTGCACTAAAGTGTCCATATCCCAGACTCGAAGACTGCAGGACCCCATCGCCCCAGATTTGCCCAAATGACCCCGTATGGTTGAGATCCAGAATTTCGAAGTGTGTGCATAAGAAGTGATACGCGCAATTTCATGCACCAGTGATTGGCGCCTGCGAACAACAAATTAAAGCCAGGCAAATGCTTCCTGACACAGCGTCACACAATGGTTTTACTTCCCCATTGCGCCCGGTTCTCTATTCCCAAATTTCAAGCTTCCGGACTTGTACTTATACGGAGGAACTTCCTATCACAACGTCATACCGCTGACATGCTGGTCACCGTGACAAGGGAATACAATTTGCATTCGTGTTTTGCAGCTACGCTTTGAAAATCGGGGCAAAACAACCAACCACGTCCTGACAGAGCAATCATCCCACGTGCTGAGTCAACAAGCCTGAACTGTCCTGCTCCAGTGCAGAAACAAGCTACGCGGGTGAAGTAAACAGTCTCGTGCTTTGGGCTTCACAGCTGGAAGCTCCTCAGCAATTCTTTCTCGATTCTCCATGTCAACGGGGCTCAGACTACTTAATTGTCAAAGTGGGGGCAGAAGACGATGTGGCGTTTTTCATGCTTTTCGAAGGCTGCGTGCGAATGCGTCCGGAAATCGTATGCACGTTCCTGTTTGCCCCCCCCTTGTGTTTGCGTCCGCATTTGGGTTCAGTTCAAGGTGCGGATCTTGCTGGGCCTTCAGCACCACCGGAGCTTTGGAGGGCGCCTGGGCCATTGCCACTGGCAAGCTTGTGTCCCTCTCGGAGCAGCAGCCGGGACCCCAGCCTGGCTCAGAGGTGCCGCAGCACCCAAGGGATTACTAATTTGTGGGGAGAAGGTAGACGTAAAGGGACTGTTCTAGTGTAGGGATTACATAGAGGAATAGGGGTTATTCTTGTACGAATTACATATATATATATGTACACATATAGAGTAGAAAGGAAGAAGAACAGATACTACTACATTGTAGGGTTTAAAAACCTGACAACGTTTGCCAGAACCCGCTCTTAGGCTGGTGGACTGCTCCAAGAAGTTTGGCAACCAGGGCTGCAGTGGAGGCCTTATGGACAATGGCTTCAAGTACGAGGAGCAGGCCCCTGTGTGCACAGAGGACGGGCCGCCAGAGCTCATTCCATACCACAACACGCATACCAATATCTCTTGCCGTTGGGCTAGCCCCTCATTCGAAGGCGTTCATGTTCAGCCATGAGATGCATGTGAAATTCCTGAACAACGTTTGTTACTGCTTTCTGTTGATCCATCATGAGAACAAGTAGAAGAGCAGCTATCCTGCTCGAAATGTATCCGTCGCTCCGCACTTTGCTCTTTGCTTTCTCCCAACAACCCGTCATGAGTTGACCCAGCCAGGACAGCTACCCGTACGTTGCCAAGAACGGCATCTGTAAGGCCTCCGGTTGCACGGTCGGCATCCCCGCCCACGGCGTCACCGGCTACAAGGACGTCAAGGCCGATGATGAGCAGTCCCTGATGGATGCCGTCTCAAAGCAGCCCGTGTCCGTGGCCATCGAGGAAAGACAGCGTCTAAACATCTCCTCAGACAATACTTGATGGTTCCGGGGGGTGCTGTTGGGATTTGACGAGCTTTCATTGATATCATGTTCATCAGAAAACTTACTTGTGTTTGGCTCATACGGTATAGTACATTCTTAATGTACGTACAGGTGAGTCGCAACTAACAAGCCAAGACGTGAGCAGGCTGACCAGATGGCCTTCCAGCTGTACAAGGGTGGTGTCCTGAGCAAGACCTGTGGCACCAAACTCGACCACGGCGTGCTGGTCGTAGGCTACGGCACCGAGGATGGTACGGACTACTGGCTGGTCAAGTCTCTTGATTGCATTTAGCCGAGAGTGGTGTACTTGGGAGCCACACACAGACCGTGAACACATGCTGGCATGCAAAACGGTCATCTTGTCGTGTTGCAGCGACGCAACCTCCGTGTGTGCGTGTTTGTTTCAGGAACAGCTGGGGAGCCACTTGGGGTGAGCAGGGCTACGTGAAGCTGGAGCGTGGCAAGCCCGGACCCGGCGAGTGCGGCATCAAGAGCCAGGCGTCCTACCCCATCGTGTCCGGCAAGCCGGGTCCATCTCCCTCCCCGCCTTCTCCTCCTTCTCCTCCGTCCCCTCCCACTCCCAGCAAGAGCCATTACGAGAAGCCTCCCTGCCAAAGCGACGAGACCCAAGCTGAGGTGGAGGGTGCCGGCGGCAGCGTGTGCGCCCCCAAGTGCGACACGGGCTCTTGCCCAACGGACGTGCCAGAGGGCACCACCGCCAGGCCCATGTGCATCTTGCAGGACTCCAGCACCGGGGACAAGTACTGCGCCCTTGCCTGCATCTTGGGAGGCTGCCCTAGTGGCTCCAAGTGCGTGCACCTGTCCAGCCTGCTGGGCGTCTGCATCTACCCTGACTCTGAATCCAGCATGAAGCTTGGAGTTGCACCAGACACCAGCGAGATCACGGTCTGAGCTGAGATGCTGGTCCGGCCCGGCCATGCTCATTTACAGCTGAGCAGGGAGGGCATTCGTGCTGATTGAGTACAGTGCGCAGCTCTGCTCAGCCTAGCTTTTCTCGTGTTGTAGACAACGCCGGAGTTTTCTCCAAGTCGTGGTCCCGCTCAAGAGTCTTCTGCAACTTATCTCTTTTGTTGTGCTTGCAACGGACCTTCATTTTGAGAAAATCCGGTATAGGATTCAGCCAGGGATCCGCTGCGCGGAGCCCACAAAGTTTGAGCTGCCTCTGAGCCTCTGAGGCTCCACCCACAGAAGGACTAATAGTAGGAATTATAGTTTTATGCTGGGGTATATGAGCGAGTCCCCTCCTTATGCAAACTTCCATACTTTGGCCCCCGGTAGTTACGTGGGAGCCCCTCTGCGCCCTACCTTCAGGTCTCAAGTCTTAGCTCGATTGTCACGGTGAGGGTGCTTACACAATAATGTAAGCCATGGACTGCGAGGTGCTCGCATAGTAACTGTAATGTAAACCAGAGGCCAGGAATGATTAGACTGATGGCTCATCTTTGCGCATTCTGTGACAGGTATTGATCAAACGGCTAGACTAGACCATGACGCTGGTACAAAGCATGGTGTTGTTGAGCAAAAATTACTTTGGCAATGCTTTTCAAAACAGTGTCACCCTTCATGCACCCTCAAATAGGAGAATTCTTGTTACCGGGATCCCCAAACAGGGACCCTTGATCTTTGGAGAGTCCTATTCAGCGTTGCCTGGTTGAAGTTTCTAGCAAGACCCTTACGTTGTTTAGGTTGACTTGAGCCGATGCCCAAACCTTTTGAGGCCATCATACACCAGGACCCTCCTTGCACCTTCAGATAGGAATCTGATATGGCCCCTAGTAATGGATATTTAGGGTATATAGAGGATAGATTGAGGGTCCAGGCAGAAATTTGAACAAAAAGCCGAAAGCCATCAGCGTTCCGCTCCTTTCCCACTTGAATTTGGAGCGGCACAGTATGAAGGGAGTACTTGCAGAAAAGGCAGCCACTATGATGAGAAAGTCTGCCATAGATCCCCTAAAGAAGCATCTAAACCCTGAACCCCCTAAACCCCCTAACCTTCTAAACCCTCAAGCCCTTAACCCTAATCCGCCTAAGTACTAGTCCCCCTAAACCAGAAGCCCTACTTGGAGGGTCAGGGAGATTAAAGTCTACTTGTAATCCGTCAAAGCCATTAAACAACCCCAGTTATCCGCATTGTTAACCTACTTACTAACCCCTTGACCAAAAACCCTAAGCCCTAAACCCCGGACAACCTCAGCCCCTGCCAGGCGGAGGCCATGGTTTCCGTGGCACGACGCTGCCCACGTTCCTACGCCTTGTGCGTGTAGGATTTGTTGCTTAGGGATTTGTAGGTTTTATTATTAGTGCTATTACCATTGCTACGATTATGCAATTTACCATTTTTACCATGTTGATGACTATCATTCCTATCGTTCGTTATTACTATAATGAATAGGGTGCAGTGCTTGCGTGGTTTAGGGTTTAGGGGGTGTCTGTCTGGCCCTCCAGAAATCTCGCGAGTTTATGAGGTATGGTTTTTCCGGTTTGTGGGACTGCGCTACAGGATTGCTACGCATTGGCCACGCAAAAAAATGTTGTGTATACATACTGGGCTGCGTTTCATCTGGTGGTTATAGTAGGCAGAAGGGATCGCTGTTGTAGCCAATATACATATATATAGAGGATATTTGCATAACCTTCAAAAACATAGTAGTTTCCATTCTCTTGTTCCTTCCTTCCTTCTCTCCTAACCTCTCACTAAAGTTTTGCAATCTATGTGGTAGAAACCGTTCAAAACACCATTCCGGATTGGTTTGTCCCCTAAACCACATTTTGGGGGGCTGCGCATGCGAGCCGTAAGAGTTTTTTGCCCGTTTAGGGTTGAGCTTGGCTTGCTGTAGTGTTCCGGATTTAAGGTAGTGGGTTTTGCCTTACGTAGGCAGTATGTAGGGCCACAATATGCAGGAGTCAAAGAGGTTGCAACTTGCGTGCATATGCACAGAAGATATAGAATCTGCAGCTTACATCCAGACTCCCCGACACTATCCAGACTGTATGGCACCTAAAGCCTCAACCCTAAACCCTAACGCCGTTTGCCAACTTGTGTGTTCCTTCAGGAGCTGGAAGATGATAGTCCCCCTTCAGTAGATAGAATATGGGGTATATGTGGATCTTCTTCTAATATTCCCAAAGCCATGTTCTATCTACTTAAGGGGGACTATATGTAGGGTCTAGAGGACCAAGCTTGCGGAGGAATGTTCAGGGCTTGGGTCTTGTTGGGGTCATGAGGTCTTCAAGGAGAGAGGTGCAGGGATTTATTGGCAATTTTGGTTTCGACGTGAACCCCTACATATAGTAGTTCTCATGTTGTTTTCCGCTATACCTATATGAACCCTTGTATATACCCCATTATTTTATAGAATACCCATATATTCCCGAGAAGGAGGGACATGGCATTGTCCGCAGGAACTCCAATAGCTCCGCAGGAATCGAACATCATATGACCTATATAGTCTAAACTCCGAGTATCCCTCTTAATCAGGCCCATAATATTCCCCGATATAACTCCCCATATAATCCTCCTTTAGGAAGTTTAGGCTATAGCTCATATGCAAGGCCCTATACCTGAGGTTGTATGGGGGCTATTTAGGGGTTATGTAGGAATGTAGGGATAGTGGAAAAGGAAAATGGTAACTACTACATTATGATGGGGTTATATGTTGCATGGGGTCTGTAGGGCTCATAGGAGCCCAAATCATTACTAAGCTTGTGTGAAGGGGTGTGTTGGCCTCGTACTCCAATCTTCTGAACCCTCTTGTCGCTGAGGCTTTGTCGTCAACGCCTTCAATACGAAGATTGCTACACGACCTGGGGGTTTCCCAAAATTAGGTGTACCATTTTGGGGGCCCAATAATAAGGAATATAGTATTTTGGGGTCTATATTGGGGTCCCCTATCTTGGGAAACTACCACCTGTCTCAAGCAAGGGTTCAGCGAGGTATCTTCCTTCACTGATGCGGGCCATACGTTCTCCCGAAGAATCCGATTCCTCTGTATCTGAAGGTGCTTTAACACTGTTCTATAACCCCTATACGGGAGCTAGCTGTTACAAATTAGCAGCCTAAGCTCAGATGCCCGATAGTAAAGGTGCTGCTAAAGGAATGGAAAATACTGGGTCTGCCCTGATTCTGCAGCACAATGCGCAGATCCATGCCAGGAGGTGTATGAACTTATTGTTGGCGATTTTTGTGAGCCTCTTCAGAACCTGATGGCGCTCGATAACTCCTGCTGTGACGGTGTATCAAGCCTCGCTTCTTTCCACGACCTTCAGAACAACAAAAACATGAGAGCCCACTTGCGGCTCCAGTCTCAACCCGAATTAGTACTCGTAGCGCAAACAAGAGCCACAACTTCTAGTTCCTAAGACTAGATAGCAAGCTGCTCGGAACCCTTTTCAGGGTACCTTGGCGCTTAGGAAAACCTGCTTGAGGCAAATATTTTGTACCCTGGCCCTTCTCCGAACTACTACTGTATATCATCCATGCTTAGGCGCCAACTGGGGCTTTTGTAACGGGGCCCCAACATGGACAGCAGTGTGCTACAGGCATTCCCAAATAGGGGACCTTAGCTTTTGAAAGCCCTTCTATAGTCAACCGTCCACCTGTTGTATCCGCAGGGTGCGTAGGGGTGCCCGTGCTTCGAGAAATCTCCCACTTGAGCCCCGACAACAAAAGATAGCCGCATACATCATCTATATTCCTATAACACCCAACCTACGCCCCACAACTTCAACCTTAAAGCTTACAACCCAAATCGAACAGACCGCTTATTGAGGCTCCCTACTCGCCCAACTACCAACGCGTGGAGCAGGCGACCGCGCGGAGTCCAGAGCTCGGAACCACTTTCGGATCATATTACGGTCCTTAGGGTTTAGGGTTTGAGTTTTTAGGGTTTTTGCTTTTAAGGCTTCAGGGTTTAGGGTTTCAGGGTTTAGGGTTGTAGGGTTCAGGGATTTAGGGTTTAGGGTTTAGGGTTTAGGGCTTAAAGGAAATATTTATATAGGGGATCATGGTAGGGGTTATTCAGGGGGATACTAGGAGTTCAGACTATAGATCATACATGTCGGGTCCCATTGAAGGGGTTAAAGGGTCTCCTGTTATTTAGGATTCAGGATACAGAGATTTTACTTCAACAATGGAGAGTCAAACAGAAAGCAAACGAAACATGAAACGGACAGCAGGGTTGCGTAGTGATTCATGGGGATTTAGGGGTTGTAGGTAGCCAAGGTAAAGCCAGGCAATATCCCATAGTCTTTTATGACAATTTTGCATTAGTGTTCGTTAGGTTTGCCTTTTGGATGCTTACGTGTTTTCCCTTGTCTGTACGAATAGGCTCTAAACGCACGCAAAGTCTTGGAAAACTTGAGACACGGGGGTAGTTTGGGCGGACAGTGTGAGGCAGCAAGAAGAGTTTCAGGCTGTTAGAAGCGCAGCCATGTCCTTTGCTCGCGGTTTGAATGATTCTAACTGCTCGGAGAACCGAAGTAGAACTTGTTTTGGGTTTTGAGGCCGTTCAGGTTGAGGGTGAGGTGCATCTTGTAAAGAGAGTTGTACGGGCCTATGGGGTTCGAGGGCCTTTCAGTAGTCATTACAACATATTGTCATGGAATGCGCAATCGAGCACTTCAGCGAAAACAAGAACAGTCATGATTGTCAGAACAAACCCGTGCATTTGGCTACGAGCGTCAAGGGTGTGGGATTAGGGATCTCTTGGGGGTTGGGGTCTCAAGAATGCAACACATGGCCGCTGCAATGACAAGGATGGTGGTGTGACTTGCAGTATGACTAAGCTCGAGAAATAGAACTACTAAACCGTCATGCTGGTAACCCATCGATCCCAGCAAATCACGTTTTGCTCATGGGCCGAATCGCCTTCAAACTTCTTCGGTGGGGAAGAACTCATATGGATTAAACATGAAGCTGACAGGCAAGTTTCAGTGTAATTGCTCAGCCTGTGCAGTATTGCACCTGCCCCAACACTATAGACGAGTACTTGCCAACACTCAGCCCCAAAACATGTTGTCGGGCAGGCGCAAAAGCAATACTCCCCCCTGAAGCTAGTCACGACAGCATTTCTCGAATTGCGCCCTCTTTGTCGTGGACTCTGCAGTATAAGTAATATTGTCCTAAGGAGTGCCCTGCCCTGAAAACCGCAAACCCCAAAAGCTGACCCTGGAAGCCTTGATTATTCAACCTGCAACCCAAAAGCCGAGGACCCAACCTCTTTTTTTTTTTCATCAGCTTTATCAGACTTAGGAAAGCCCCAGAAATCCCAAACCTCAAACTCTGAACCCTACACCCTAAACTCCTAAAGCTCAAGCCCTAAATACCTGAAAAGCCAGGTGATGAGCTTGCAGTGGCATTTCTGTTGAAGGCGGTGGTGCGAGAGGCAAGTCCTGCAACTGGGTTTGGGGTTTGGGGGAGGCTCGCAGCTTGGCTATAGGGTGTAGGGTCTAGAGCTCTGGGGGGGTTTCGGAGGCGAAAAGAAAAATGCAAACGACACATTCTGTACAGATTCGGGTAGGGGTTGCAGGGTTTGATGTTTGGAGTTGCAGGGGTTGTGTTTTGAGGCTAGGGGCCTCAGGTTCGGAGTTCAGGTTGTAGGGCTTGCGGATTAAGGTTTGAGGTTCATGGACTAGAGTAGGTTA
Organism: Symbiodinium pilosum; assembly: GCA_905231905.1. NCBI lineage: Eukaryota > Dinophyceae > Suessiales > Symbiodiniaceae > Symbiodinium > Symbiodinium pilosum. The sequence continues at coordinate 17,253 of CAJNIZ010001588.1, forward strand.
GAGTTTCAGGTTTTTGGACGTGCTTTCAGACTAGGTTTGTAGAGCTTTTTCATCCAAGTCCTAGCCTCTAAGCCCCTGAAAAAGAACCTATGCTGACGAATGAGAGCACTGGCAAAACAAGTCTCGAAGCCTTCATTGCATGCTCTGGGCAGGGGTCCCGGTGAGAGCCCAGTGATGACCCCCCCCAAGTTAAAACGGAACCTCAGTAGAGGCCCTATGAGAACTCATGTCCTGTTAGGGCATGGTGGCGGGCATGCTGGTTTCCATATTGTGTTGGAGGACGGTAATTTGATGCTCATTTCTGGGGGGTCGTCTTTTTGCCGAGGATTTTGTTTGCAGATGTGTCTTGGAAAAGGCCTCCTGAGCCATCATTTCCAGGGCCAAGCCCATGAAGGGATAGTTTTGTGATAGGAGCTATGTTCTAAATTCTTAAAGGGGGGCAAGAATAGGGGGAGCATTAAAGGGGTTATTAAGGGGGATACCAGGAGTTTAGACTCTAGCTCATATGTATCCACATATGAACAACTTGGGATGGAGGAAGTCTTGCACCCCGAAAAATTGATATAGCCGTTTTTCTGGGAATTACAGATGTTGCCGGATCCTAAGCGGTGTAACTCGAACCACTGAATCTGCAGCTTGGGTAGACACGTGGTTTCCCAATCGCGGTTACAGCCCACATGGATTCTCAAAGCACCCCGTTCGCACTCCCAATAGTCACACCCCATACTCCACTCTATGGAAGTCCAAAGAACCCAACGTATTGATAGACTTCCAGGCCCAAAGAAGGTATGATCCATAGACTTTGATCCCCTGAGACTGCAACAGGATAGCCTGGCCAAAATGTCGGACCTCTTTCACACGCGTTTCCCGGGCCTCGTTTGCACTGCCGCTTGCTGAAATTGCCGCATTTGTGGTGATGTAGGCCCCAAAAATGTTCCCAGCGTTTTTCAAGCACATTATTTGGTAGAGTTATACTCGTATTTATGCGCATGTCTATACGGAGGAATTCCAACGGGATAATGCTCCCAACCTTTCAGGCTTGTACGTCAGGGCACATCTGCACGGGGAATCAAGATACCGGTAGCGCGCCTCTTGGTAAAGCGGCTGGACCGTAACTTGAAAATGCACGCTGTAAACCGCCTTCCCTCAAGTAGAACCCAAAGGGTCCATATGGTCCATGTAATTGGGTATATAACATAATTAGCATGCTCACGGCCCAAAGGGGTTCCTATATATTTACTTTAGGGCCCAAGTAAAATCTATAGAAAAACATTGATCCTTTGAAGAAGTAGGGGCATCCAGTACGAACTGGCTCTGGTGAAGCTGAGCCGTGTTTGTCAGACACTTCCTACCGATCTCTCCCGCCAAGTTTGTTGCTGGGAACGTAACATACCTCAGAATCAACACATTTGGCTTCCCCAGACATCCACAGGGGGGACACCTACCCGATCCTAAACCACAAATTCACACATACCTTAATCCTCCCAAGTTCGGAACTCACGGCTGGGTTTGCACCTGAAGTGGTCTTCCGGGTCATGAAGTATAGAGGCCTGGAGAATTCGGAAATAATGAGCTCTTTATAATCTGCGTGGTAAACCTAGAATACGGTATCCCGAGACGCCATTCTGATGAATTCAGCCCCTAAGTTACTTCCTGAAACCGCATGTGGTCGGTCAACGGCGGCCTGTGCTTGGTCATTAACGTGTTTGGGCGCTTTGAGAGTCAGTGGGACCTAGTAAGTGTACTTGAACACCCTATAAACCAGATATATGAGAACCCCAGAGATCCCATAACTAAGCTACTTACCAAGCCACTACTGCAGTAGGCATTCCACTCCCACCCCAAGAATCCCTAAACCTCAACCCTAAATCCTAAGCCCTAAACCCTAAACCCTCATGATTTCAATTGAGAAGCACCAAGGTTACAGCCGGGGGCGCTGTTCAAGCTAGGAGGACAACAGCCTGGGTCTCAGCTGAAGTTTCATCTTTGCGCCCCTGTTGGGGAATTCCAATAAGGATTATGAGTGTCCTTAATTGGGGTTGATATTCCCCCCCCTCCCGCACCCGTCGCAGCATGATTTTCGGCGGGGTATGGGACAACTAGGACGGCACCCTCGCAAACTAACCTTACCCAAGATCTCGGAGCTTGTATTATTCCTGAACCTCTGGATTTTTACTTATGACCTTCATATCCATCCGTAGAACAATTTCTATTTGTACATTATGATCCCCTATAGCCCCGACAAGTGCCCTTCAAGCGCAAACTCCAAACTCCGCATCCCGAACCGCAGACATTCCAGATGGAGAATGGCCCCATTAAAGAACACACCCAGGCACGCAGTAAACCCCGAACTCTTAAACTCTAGCCATATGAGCCCTGGACTAAAGTCCTAGTATATCCCTTAACAGGTCGCCCCTAAACCCCTATACATTTCCTATAGGTCCCCCCAACCGACTTGAGTCCGTAGCTCATATCCCTATACCTTAACATAACCCTATATCCAGGCTCCGCGACTTGCCGGGACGATCCGTCTCTTCGGTCCAGACCAGGCTGGCACCAAAAAGCCGCCCAAAAGAAGGGTTATAGAGGGATTACATTACTTGAGCATACTGCCGTGTATATGTGTAAAAAATGTATATACATATGAGTATACATATAGACGGAGAGAGGTCGTATGTGGATATATAGGCAGAAGGCGGTGCTACAAAGTTCGACTCACGGACATACTTGCAAAAAGATTGGTACATGTACTCGAAACTCGCCCCCGCCCCTCCTCCTAGACTCCTACACTGGCGTCCTAGGGCCTCCTGCGCAGCTTTGACGTATTATCAATTTAAAGCAGGGTAGGTGCGACTCCGCTAGCAGGGGTAAGGAAAATGGGACGTCAGAGGCCTCCGCGACTCCGCAAGACACACGGGAGGCTTCTACATGAAAGAATGGAACAGTAAGTCAAAACTCGTGGAGCGGTGATGCAGCTTGAGATATTACCCCAATGATGGACAATCACATGACAAAGAAACAAAAACATGAAATGGGAGCTAGGGTTATGTAGTTCAAGAACTTTCATTGCCCTGGTATGCTGCACCAGTTGTAAGATGGTGCAGAAGCAAATGGACAAGAACATGCAAGGGGGGGAAGTTCAGGAGTTCAAACACATGATATGGGTATGTAGCAAACAACTTTGCATTTTCTCACTTTTGTAAGTCAAGTTCCTCAGCAGCGACCTAGAAAATGTTCTGTTGGGCTTACAATCTGACAGTCTTTCAGGTTGAAGTGTTTCGGCGAGGGTTTAGGATTTAGGGTTTAGGATTTAGGGTTTAGGGTTTAGAATTTAGGGTTTAGGTTAGGGTTAAGGGTTTAGCGTTCAGGGTTTAGGGTTCAGGGTTCAGGGTTTAGGGTAGGGTGTTGGGGACGAAAGGGGCTTTGGCTTGCAAGATGGGTTAGTGATTTGGGGGGTTTCGCAAAATTAGGGGTACCGTTTTATTGGGTGTACACATTCAGATTACGAAATACATTTGGGGTCCATATTGGGGTTCCCCGATGAATAGAAACTACCATTTATCATGGGTTGCCTCTGCTACTCCCTCGTCTACTATCCCTAAGTTCCCCTTGAACAGCTTCGATTGTGCCAGTGTATCCCTGCAGAAGTTAGACTAAAGCAGGAGGACCTAGGGTAGACAGGGTGAAAGGGTGGTTCAGGAACGGATGAGTTCAGGATGAGGGGTTATGGGCTCAGGAGTTGGGAGTTCAAAGGGGATGGTTTTAAAGGTTCATGTTTTCTCTTTTCTTTTTTTTGCCAATTTGCTTAGGAGCTCATTTAAGGGTATTTATCGATGCGCACATATGGATGCAGATGTATGCAACGTATATATGTATATCTGTATATAGATGATGCTTATCATGTGTTTTGCTGCTTTTCCTCTGCTAGTTAAGGTCAGGAGCATACCTTAGGTGGACCCCCCACCTAGTCATAGTGACTATAAGGGATGATAATGGTGAGTCTGTCAGAGTCCTCTTATCTTCCTATTATGCCACTATTACAGGGTGGGGAGGTCACCTGAAGTATCCCAAACTCACACGGAACTGAAAAGGGACACAGGCCATTTTCTTGGGTACTGCCCCCACTCATTAACAGTTGAACAGTATCATATAGCGCCCTCAATATGACTCCCATTATAGACTGTTAATGGGTGGGGGCAGGACCCTACCATTATCCTTTTCCAACAGGCATATTTCAGGTTCCAGGTTTGTTTTGGGGGAGGGTAGCATCTTGCTTGGTGTGTCATGATGAGGAAACTTCCTCTAACCATACGGCCCCAGATGTTCAGTCAGCAGCCCTGAATCTTGACAACTTGAACTTGACCCAGAGAGTCCCCACTTAACGAAGCAGTAAAACGTGTCGAGCGAACGCAGGTGGGTCAGCTTGCCAAAATCTCTGAGGCCTGCAGGGAATTTGGGGTTTAGGCCGGCCCCCATAAAATCGCAAAGGAAATGCAGACCATGTTGCGCCGTGATTTCTTACCAGCACCTGCTTCCAAGCTTTCATGTTGTCCTTGTAGCGTTTGCTTTTTCACATTGTTCCATTCGCCGGCCAGCTTCCTTACGAGGTATTTTACCCAAAGTAGCCTCTCAAGTGCAGAAGCAAGTCGAATGTATCTTCTGAAAATCGTGGCAAGAGATGAGCCCGGCAGCGGTAACGCATGAAGCGGCACTGATTGAAGCCAGGCCCTGTATGCTTCAAACGGACCGTAAACTTCCCTGCTCCCGCAAATGTAGAGATTGCATTCATTCATCGGAAATCTAGCTACTTTTATGGGCAAATCGGTTTTCAGGTCTTGGTAGCCTGAGGTGCAACTGAAAAGTTGCAGACGTTGACGGCTTCTAGAGAGTTTGCCATAGGCTGTTACACACTTTTGTATTGTTGCCATTTTCAGCCAAAGGTCCTGCACGCCTGCGGTATGACGATTCTCAATCTGTATGTGACCACCGGCTCCTGCGATGTGGAAACCTGCAACGTGGCAGATGTTGGTTTCCTTCTTATGTCAGGTTTTGCTACTTGTCTTGTACCACTGCTGTCTAAAAAATGCTGGCTGCCGTCTAGTCTGCGATTCCTGCGCAGCTTTGCCTCAGAGGTTTACAGATTTTACAAGTGCAGAGGCTCATTTTGCTGGCAAAGTGGCAGAGATGGATTTCACCCATGCAGAGCCTGCAGCAGGCAACAGAGTGAAAAGAGAATGACGCTATGTATATATATATATATTTATAGAGGGGTTGAATAGTGGTTATATAGGGGTAATGGAAAAGAGAATGGAAGCTATTACGGTATAGTAGGGTATATGGGAGGTAAGCTGGAGCAAGACCTATCCATGGGAGTTTCTCAACCTTTTCCTGCCTAATCCCCAGGGGCGCCCCTATCATCTCCTTGCAAGCGCCAACCTTTCTAGGGTCCTCGAAAGAGACTCATCTTGAGGAACTTTCACGTGAAAATTTCTTGAGTACCCCTGCATGATCCTTCACGGTGACCCCACTGTCTCCTTCCAATCCCTGTACATCCTTTCGAAAATATGCTTGATAGAGAGAACCCTACGTAAGTCCACAACTAGCCATATTATCATGTGTCCTTTGACGTTGCCAGGAATGAACCCCTCTGCAAACACATGCATAACCTTGAGAAGCCCCCGCATGATCGCAACCCCCGAAATCCATGCCCAAAATCAGAAATATGCCCCGCAGCCAGAATCCTAGCTCATAAGAATCATTGCCCACGTACTGCTTGATTATTGTGACGGCCTAATCTAATACGTCTCCTCACTTTCAGGTGAGTTTGTCACGCGTGAAGGCGGGCCACTCTCGGCCTCACAACTGCAATTACAGTAGGGAATCTATAAGTCACAAGGTTTGAGGTTTGGGGGCTTTGGGATTTTGGCTGGCGGCTTTCTGGTTTAAGGTGCATGGTTGGAGGTTTAGTGTTGGGTGTTACGATTTAATTTCAAAGGTTGCAGGCCTGGGCTATGGAAGAGGGGGGGAAGTGGATATGGTAGTTTCCCTAAATAGAGGGACCCCAATATAGTCCTCAAATACTATAATCCTTATTATAGGGACCCCCAAAAGGTACCCCTAATTCAGGGAAATCCCCACATGGGTAAGAGGAACAGGTGACAATTGGCGATGTTTGAATTGTTCCCTCGCTCACTCCCTGTGAAGCACCCAAGCTACTGACTTTGGCCATTGATAAAAATGTTCGCTTCTTTGGACTCATCTTCGGACTCAGAATTTACGGTGTTCTTTCTATCTTTCGGGCAGGGTTAGGCTTTATAGGTTCAGGGCTTTTCGAACTTTGGGTGAACGTTTACGCTCTTGGGATTTGTGGGAATAGCAGGCTGTAGGGCTGGCTCTTAAGGCGTGTACACGCAGATTCAAGAATCTCCCATGTGTAGAGGTGGGCGGCGTTAAAACTTTGATTGTTTAATGTGCATGTTGCGGATGCGTCATGGTGGTCATGGTGGTCAATTTCGTAGCTAGGAAGTATTCCCTACCCCACATTCTCTGGCTCGGAGTCATGGATTTGAGCGTGTAGGGCAGTGTAGGATGCAACGAGTGTTTTCTGGTCTTGCGGCTTATGCGCTGGTAGGTTAAGTTACACCCTGAAATCTGGACTTTCAGGGTTTAGGGGCGCAAGCACAGGACGCTTGTGAGTACTTGCATCGCGATGTGAGGCTCGTGATGACTTGGATGTCTGATAGATTTATTGCCTGGCTTGGTGCAATGAACATTCTATCATGCCGCTTCTTCTTTACACGCTTGTGCTAGTGTCGCAGCATAGTGCAGCCAGTGCTGCTGATATCTTCTCCCAACAAATGTGCAAAACTTTTAAAGGGTGGGGTCTACATAGAATTCCATGATAATTTGGCAGAGGTACTTCTCAGAGGCTTAAGGCAGGTTGTCCAATCAAGGAGAATGTCATCACCGTTGCGGCAATCAACAAGGACACGTCTCGTTTCAGGGTTTGAGTGCTCTGGCTTTCTAAAGCTCACTCATGCAATTCCCAGCCATTACCATAGGCTGGGAGACGTGCCATGGAATTGTGCATCAGGGCTTCGTCGTACACACCCAGAAAAGATTGGAGAAGGATTAGAGCCCCAATATGTCAGTTGCAATTGAGAGAAATTGCCATGAGGCTTCTCAGAATGTTATGCAGCAAGCAAACTTGAAAGGCGGTCAGTACTGGAACTGCTAAGTTGTTGCTCATGCAGCTTGATAGCTTTTGAGAAGTGACAGCTTTTGAAAAGCATGCAGCGGCCAGCCCAACTGTTGCACCCCAATTAGGTTTAGTATTCATAGGCTTAGGTCAGGCAAATCTTGACTCCTTGACAGCGACACTAGAAAGCAGAGGCCCGTGGACACCCCAGCCGTTGTTGAAGAGCCACGAGCTCGTGTTGTTTCTGCTGTCACTCTTCCTTATCATCACTTGCCTGAGTGCTCCCGCAGACGCCAGTTCTCGTTCCCCTTTGTTGGTCTTCTCTTTTGTGCATTTACATTATACGAGAAGCGCTATCTCCCTACTACTGCCTTTATTAGATGCCAAGTTTCCCACTTTACCTAGCTCCCATCTTATACCCTGATTCTCAAGACATGAATGCTTTGTTGTGGTCCCCTGTAGACAGGTGGAACATAACAGCTGCTAATGTTTTAACTACATTTGATATTCTCACACTCTTCCCGAGCATGTTCTCTGTTTGAAGTTTGAATCTAGCCAGCCGCGGCTCAGCCGAGAAACGAGTTGAGTAGGGATACTGGGATCATGAAGAATCTGAGAAGGACGTAGAGGGTTCGGGGCTTGGGCCTAATGTGTTGTTATGAAGCGTGCAGGGGCATCTGTGCATACTCTACCTGTTAAACAGCAATGTCGCCAACTCTCAAACTCTATTGTTGAGGGTTTAGGTTGGTGTTGCTTTGGGATAATGGAAAGTAACATGGAAACTAGAATAGTATATTGGGGTTATGTTGACATAATTGAAGTGGAAACTACTCTAGCCGCATCTGAAACCCGCACCACCCAAACGCAAAGCCCTAAACTTCAAGTGTACGGCCCGAAGGAGACTTTTGATGAGGAGGCCTTCCGGAACGAAGTTGAGGATGCCTCGCAGGAGGCACCACACGTCCACTAACAATAACGACAATGAATCGTAATGGTAGTTGTAGTTGTAGCATGTAATACTACAATAATGATACACGGAAGCGATTAGGGTTTTGGGCTCGGGGTTCAGGGCTCAGCGTCGCATACTTGCAGATGTACTGTATTTGTAATTAAGTCTCGTCCAAGCCTGACTTAGGCAATGAACCCGCTCTATGGTACCTGCACCCGAACGCACACAGAACCCCAAACAGGGCTCCATTGCAGAGTACTGTCCTTCTGAAAGGGCTCCATGAGAACTAGGGCAGTGCAAATCCGAAGTGATCTCTTTGCAGGTTGGCTATGCCGTCACCTCAATCATTCTCGCTGCTCGGCTTTATGGGATCTTTTTGGTGTTTTGGTCATGGAGATGTATGGGGATCATAGAAAGGGTTGCATAAGATAATGATTTGCACTTTGGTTTCATGGTTGATGAGGGATCCAATTTCAGAATTGTCCAGATGATTCGATTACTCCAAGTCTGACTCTTGAACAGAACTTAGACATACTACCGTAGTCAACTGAACTCAACTTTAACCCACAAACCCTATTTTTCAACCTTTTCCCATTGTGGTAGCTTCAGTCTAACTTCCTTGACAGCAGCACTATAAACAGCAGGAAGGTGAGAAGCATCGACCACAGCAGCTGGCGCGAACCTGGGCATCAAGATGAAGTTTCAGCGTCATACCTCCAACAAAGCCCTGCAAACTACAGCTTTGTGGGTTATACCCGCGAATTAGGGGACCGTTGCTACTGAAGTGTGTGCAGCGGGGTCACAGTTAGGGCTTTGGAGATAGTTTCCGTAGTTTTCAGGGTTCCTCTGCTTAGACTGCGGATTATGGGGGTGCATATTGGGAAGTATGACTCTAGAGGAAGCTTAACTGTGCAAGATGTAGGCTTGGGTCCTACAATGATGAATGTGATGATGGTCCCAGCAAAAGCCTTCCCTCCAACTGCCCTTCATGGTGGTCGGCGTACAATTAGGGACCCCCTAGCCCCCAGTAGAAGTACTTGGAGGCTCCACATGTGACAAGGACGGAGTATGGAAAGAGCCCTTGCTAGAGCATCCTATTTCGTCATGCAGTTGCGTTGGGCTGACTTTGAAGGATTTCAGGCCCCGAGACCAGGGGAAATGTTGAAAACTGGTGAACTGCCTTGAGTGCCAAAAGTCTTGATACAAAGGATTGCATGGGAATGTGTATGCACAGGAGCAAATGTTAAGGTAGACCTCTTGACAAAGATCTTGTCATTCTGGTGGTATCTCATCACATTCGGATCCTAGAAACTTCCGTGGTCACATGCCGCACGCACTCTGGACCTCAACGGTTAAGACTCATTCACATGATGAAGCGTATTCCGGTGCAAGCCATTCCCCTTTCATGCGAAGCTGACGGCCCCTTCCTTAAAGAACAGAGCACTGCGAGAGTCAATGCTTGTCAGGATACTATTTGCGCCGCAAGTCCTTCATGAGTGAGTGGGCCAAAGGCCACGCAGACCTCTCATGCATCCGATGCGACTCCTAGATGCTGACAAAAAATCTTGCGGTGGATTCGTGTGGTCCTCGGGGGAGTCCTTATAACCTTGTATGTCACATGTAACCTCTAGGGGGTACGCCCTTTTACCGCAGCAGTCCCCATAATGGTCAGGTTCGGGGGTTTGATGCAGAGGGTCATGTGATTTTACGGTGCTGGTAGGGCCTGCAGATGACGTTCAGTGCCTGAGTCTGCTAAGACATTGGGCTACCGAATACCAAAGTGGAGACTGAAGGAGTCAGAAAAGGGTTCGAGTTGGCAATGAAGCCGTATGACACCTTATCGTACCCAGTCATGGACCTGGATAACACGCAACTTATGGCGACCGTAAGCTCTCAACTCCTTACCCGACGCAAGTGGCCCAGGTCCCAGAGGGCGGCGCCCGAGCCACTGGAGAAGGCTTCGTTCGTCCTAAACTGGGAGTTTCCAAACATTGGGGTCCCCCTATAAGCCCGCAGGTCTCTTATAATTCTTGTTATAAGCAGCTTCAAAAGAGGTCCCTGCAAGTTTGGAGAGCCTCAGGTAGGCCGCTACCTTTTCTTTCGGATGTACTTTGCGGGTGATAGGTATCGCATGTGACTTGATGAAGTCAAGGGCTTGTATGTAGCAGTCCATTGGAGCTCTATAGTCTAAACTCCTAGTATCCCCCCTTAATGACCCCTACAATACTCCCCTATATGAGCCCCCATGGAATCTCTTTCAAGGAGTTTCCCCTATAGCTCATTTGAGACATAACAGCCTTCAGCCCCAAAGAATCATGGTTTTCGCCAGTTCATCGCAGACAAGGTGCTTTCTAGTGCTGGTGTTCCATGAGGGCCTCAGAGGGGATGCGGAAATGGTTCAAATCTTCGGTAACTCAAAGTATCAATATCCTCTACAATTAGATGCGAATGCATGTGGAGGGTGCGTGGCCGAGTTCCTGCCCTCTACAGTTACATACCTGTGCACGTTGTAACATCCGCACTCAGCAGCCTAGGTCAGACGGTCTGAGTAAGTAGCAGCTACATTCCCGAGGGTTCACATTGCAATTCGTGCAAGCCGACAGGTTGCTTCCGTTTCATTTTCAGACCCAGAGTGCGGGGCTGTAATCTATGCTAACTTTGTTGGTTGGGCCATCAGGTTTGACAACTAATTATACAGTCTCTTCCAGAACTCAGAGGTGCTTTTAAGGGAGTTTCTCTGCTGGGGTTTATGCTTCTTTCGTGTATGTAAAGGGAGCTTCAATTTTTGTCATAGCCCCCACGTTGTGCGACGTAAGTTTTTTTGTGGGTCAAGGGTTCAAGCAGCCAGTTTGTGGGTTTGTGAGCCCGAAAGGGACTTGGACCGGTTTTGAACTTCTAGGTTCCATACTTGAGCACATAATCACGGGCCCCGTGCCAGATTTCCAAAACCTATTTCTTCTTCATCCTTGCATTCCTGCGTAATTTGGAGAGTCTCAGTTGTATACTGTCCTAGACCAGGACCATGTAGGCCCCCAAACGATGTGGACCCATCACCCCCGCAAAAGCATGCTTTCCTTGACATTCCGAC
>CAJNIZ010001589.1:0-12204 GCA_905231905.1 Symbiodinium pilosum
CCCGGATTATTTATTATTACGGGAGGGGGGGGGGGACGTCGTTAATTATTAGGGGGAAGCGATTATTTAGGGTTTAGGGTTTAGGGTTAGGGGTTTAGGGTTAAGGGGTTAAGGGTTTAGGGTCTAGGGTTGTTCCTGTCCTTAAGTCCTTATAAGAATTTGTACTGGCTATAACCCAAGGACCTACTATATGGATACCTGGGCTTCTAGGGCTAAGGGGGACTAAGGGTTTACGAACTTCCCCAACAGCATCTAGATTGAAACTCTTTGGGCTCGTTTTTGCTGGCGATGGCTTCATCTCTACTTGTAAGACCTACATTGGCCCATATTTTAGGATCAAGGCTCTACTGCACCTCCTGGAAACTGCTTGGAAAGCTAACCTGCCGTAAACCCTAAACCCTAAACCCTGACCCCGAAACCCTAAACCCGTAAACCCCAAACCCTAAACCCTGAACCCCTAACCTCCAAGGTGACACCCTAAGCCCTAATTCAATCAGCCAAGCACAAGGTGCCGGTGACTGAAGCCTTGTCCAGGCTTCCTAGATCAAGCGGTTCAGGGTTCAGGGTTTAGGGTTTGCGATTCAGGGTTCAGGCTTTAGGGTATGGGGTTTAGGGTCGCCTGAACCTAAAGGCCCACATGCTCCCAATCCTGGATCCAAAGTGGATGACGTTCTTGCTCTCCATAATATAGAGACAACAAAATGGCAGTCCTGGTTTTGCGATAGTCTGGTTGGGTATTTGAAAACACAGCCCGACTCCTAGTTTATAATATGTCTCCCAATACACAAGGTCTTCAACAGCGAACATGTATATTTGGGGGTCGGCAGGGAACATCCTGCACAACCCATAGCCCCAGAAACCCTAGGCGTCACAGTAGTTTGGGGACTTGAGGTCGCACAAGATTTACTCAGTGGAGGAATTATAAGAGGACATGTCTTATCACAACCTCGACAAACCGAAGCCCTAAACCCTAAACCCTAAACCCTAAACCTTAAACCTTAAACCTTAATAAACACCAAATCCTACACCCCAAAACCTTAAATCACTCACCCCAAGTGGCTAAAACACGTCTGAAAATGCTAAAGCTTGGGTACTGCCCCCACCCAGTAACAGTCTATATTAGGGGTCCTATTAAGGGCTATATATAACCATATTATAATTGTTATCCAACTGTTAGTGGGGGGGGGGGGCAGTACCCAAGCTAAAGCCTAAATCCCTAACCCCGAATTCCTTTAACCGGAAGATGCTTGTAACAACCCGCTGCCTATCTTTCTTCATGGGGCATTAAAAAAAAGCTACTTAGAATTGCGGATACAACCTTATTTAGAACTGGAGAATCTAAATGAGTCCAGCTAGATTTTTGGGGGGAAGTAGGATTATAAGTAGGGTCATATGAGCCTCCAAATCGACCCTCCCACAGAGACTCGCTTGAGGTCTTAAGGCGAGTTGGAAAAGCCCCCACACGAATGGGACCCTGCTGTCAGAGCTCCAAGACGTGTTGTCTCTTGCGAAGCTGCAGAGCATTGGCCCCTCTAGAAGTCAATCCATGATACTCTATAGTCCCCCTGAAGTAGATAGAATATGGCTTTGGGTATATTTTAATAAGATCCCCATATACCCCATATTCTATCTACTTTAGGGGGACTATACACCCTGAACCACTAAAGGGTTTAGGGTATGGCTCTAGCATTTCAGATTTAGGGTTGCGGCTTCGAGTTTCTGGATTGGGGGAGAGTGTTCCGTGGCAAGCTACAATGACCCCAAGATGAAGGTGGCTCCATCACAACACATTTCTCCAATGAGGATCAAAGGACACTAAGATTTAGAGTCCAGGTACCCCCAAAAGAGCAATCAAAAATCCTGAGCCCTAAACCATGCCAGCCTGAACGGGGCCTATACTTTCAAAATCGTGAGAAGCCCCCCTACTGAGAGGTTCATTGGACTGAGTAACTACTTGTAACCTGGTCCCTTGAAAGGGCTTATAGGCTTATAGGATACATGATCGATGGTTTGGGGTTTAGAATTCATGGGACGTAGTAACAACTTTGAAATGGGCGTATAGCCGTACTTCTGGACTCATGTAGATGACCCCGAGGACAAGTCTTGCGAACCCATGTATAAGAAGTTTCTAAATCCCATGAACCAAGTAGACCCTCCAACTACTCTTGAGTATGGCCTAGGAACTTCTCATGGTTACCCTCGAACCCCAGTTCTTTTTAGGGTTTAGGGTTTAGGGTATAGGCTTTTAATTCCTAAGGGTTATGCTATAATGAAAATTGAAAAGAATTCCTAAGGGGACTACAGTAAGGGTAGTTGGAGGGTCTACTCTGCACACTGGTTCCCGAAGCCTAAACCTTAAAAACCAGAAACCCTACAATTCTAAACGTCTTAGTAGCCCAAAGGTCCCACAAAGTAAGCCCATATGAGACGTTGTCTTAACTCCTAGCATCCCCTATAGAACCCCCTTCTTAAGGAGTTTAGACACGAATTCAACCTTAAACTCTAAACCATAACCTTGAACCCTTAACCCTATATATCTTGAGCAAGACTGTAAGCCCCTTTTAAGGACTGTACACGATAGCTCATACGCGAAAGCTGTAACTTCGACCCTAGGCTCTCCCACCTGCACTGCATTCAGCAACAGGGGCGGCCTGGAGGGGTTCAGGGTTTAGGGTTTAGTGTTAAGGGTTCAGGGTTGAGAGTCTAGGGTGTAGGATTTAGGCCTTAGGGTTTCAGGTTGGGGGCTTAGGGTTTGGGGGCTTGGGGATTGCCATGTAAGTTTAGGCTGTTCGTCTGGGACAATTACAGAGGGTGGAGTACCTTATATCCCCACCCCACTCCCCAAAAAGGCCGCATGCACACATCAGATTCCCATTGCATGGTCCCTCCTTGTGTCCCGTCCCCTGTAAACCCTAAACCCTAGACCCTAAACCCATGGTGATTTAGATTTTGGGGTTTCCGAGCTTGAAGCTTCACCGCGCCAAATGTAAGAACTCCTTCAAGGTCCAGGACAGATACAGCTTGATTTGGGTTTAGGGTTTAGGGTTTAGCTTTTACTGCCCTGTTATTGGGCTTTTCTTGCTCTACTGCTACAACCATGGGCCTCTAGTATGAGCCTGTAGGCCTGAGGCTCATGTATAAGTCATAGAACTCCATACGAACTATAGTCTAAACTCCTAGTGTCCCCCTGAAATAACCCCTACAGTAGTCCCCTATAAACCCCCCTATATAACCCCCTTCAAGGAGTTTAGACTATGGATCATATAATAGAACTCCATATACATGCCGCCGAGCCCCCGGAATCCTGGCGAAATCGTAGTTTAAGGCATTTTCCCTTCATAGGAACGTAACCACAAGAACTACTACTTGCAGCTTCATGGGACTTAGTAGCTACTTACCACTGGGCTTATAATCTTACTTCTTGTTCCCCTAACTGAACTTATGGAGGTTATCTCATCTAAAATTAGGGCACCATATGCCCAGTAATAAGTAGTTACTAAGTTCCATGAACCTCCAAGTAGGAATTAACTATAATAGCCCCTTGTGTAACCTCTGAGAAACAGCTACTGTGAGACCCAACCTGTATCAGCTGCTTCCCATACTTGTATACTTCCAGCCTTGGGGAAAAGTCAACTGTGACTACCCTCGATCTCTGCTAATTATGGACCCACCCCCCCCACCCCCTAATCATAAATACGCCCTTCCCAGTAGCATCATGCAATAGAAGGAATATGCTTTGTATGGCTAAGTGGTGGGAGGTTCCCATATTTGGGCGGATCAGTGGATCCTAGACCCTAAACCCTACGCCTTAAACCCCCTAGTACCCACCAGTAATAACGTAGCCCCTAAACCCTAAACCCTTAACCGCGGGGCAAGTCCTGAAAGTTGAAAATTGCACCACACCACACAGTTCAGGGCTTCAGGGCTCAGGGTTCAGGCAAGGTCCTAAAGTCTGTGTCTCTTTTGGCTCTGCTGGTTTGTTTGGATAATGTATGTCCGGGCCTCACTTTCGCATGTTTTTGATTATGTTCGATGTAGACCGCCCTCATAAGCCCGAGGCTCCAGACCATTGCATCCTCTACCCTATAATGCCTACAACCCTAATCCCTAAACCCCAAACCCTGAGCCCTAAGCCCTATATGCTGTTGGTCCATCTTTAGGAAAGTTTAAGGCCTTGCCGGTGGCGGCCGGAAGGCTACGCCGCCACTGCTGCCGCCCCACGCCCACGCTCCTGAGGCCTGGCAATACAAGGTTTTAAGGGTTTGGGGGTTTTGGGTTATAGGGTTCTAGGGTTTAGGGTTTAGGGTTATATAATATCATATGGGGACATTATGTTGTATACAGGAAATGGAGAAGAAAATGCAAACTGCCATTTAGTTCTTGGGCTGGGCATTTAGGATAACATGAGGATGATGTAGGGATTCATTCACGGGGATGTCGGGGTTTTTGCCCCTAAGGTCTGGCATATGCGGAGTTGATCCAAAAGTCCTTTCGGGGAAAGGGTGGTGATAGAGGGGATATAGGGGTTTCGGCGGCTATCTGGGGGTTGATGTATAGGTCCATGGGAGAAATCATTTAGAGTTCCTATGGGTGACAACGAAAATTCTATGGGTGGACAACGAAAAATACAAGTGAAGCCGTTTTCCATAACGGGCATTTGCCACTTCAGTTTGAGGCGCGGGCTCTAGGGCTTGGAGTTTTTGGCCGAGGCTTGCAAAGGTCAGCTGGCCCTTCATCAATACTGACGTATCCACAAGTTCATCAACTTGAAGCGTGCAAAGACGGCTTTCTTTGCTCTCCTTGGCTTTAACATGAAGAGGATACGGGTGTTCCCGTTCTGTGGTGTCTATCCTACCCCTACAGGTCGAGACGGGAACTTTGTGAAAGCAAGGGGCTGCCAGCATTGACGGGATTTGGATGAAGGATTGAATGCTCATTTAGGTCAAGGCTTACCTAGACTAATCTAGACCTGCTCTAACATAAAGATACCAAAGTATTGGGCACAAAGCCCACTTTTTGGCATGAGCAATTACAGTGGTCAGTCACACTAGGTCGATCCTGAACCTCAAACCCCATACCCCGACATCCCTACACATCTCTAGTAACTACCTCTTTAACGGGACGCAAGGGCTCAACATTCTTGGGCTGGTGTTTGCCGAAGCCCTTTGATTTACTGGATCGCTCTTCATACTGTCGATGGAAGAGACTTTATAACCCACCCTAAACCCTAAACCCCCACAATCCTCCCCAAGTCTCTTAAATCCTGGGAGTTGCAACTCAAGATGTCCTGCATCAAGCCTCGCACTGATTTCTTGTTCGCTGCAAGTCTTCATGCATGGCTGAAGGTGTAGGGTTCAAGGTTTAGAGTTTTAGGATGTAGGGTTTAGGGTTTGAATCCACCCAACTGCCTTGACTTGGTTGTTCAAAACCATATGGGTCCATTTACCACTCCTCACAAAACCCCTCAAGGATGTAGACTACACCACCTATTGACAAAGGCTAAGTACAGCAGAAGTAGCACTGGTAGTTAGGGCTGGGGTTTAGGGGGAACATCCGCCTCTGAGTGTTGGGGGTCCTATTCTTTGAAGCCCCTCGGTAAGTAACATAGCACGTCGGAGGCATATAACCGAGATTCCTGTTTGGGAGAACTGTCACACGTCGCCAATAGCCGGGTGTAGGTACTTGAAGGCCCATGGGACGTAGTAACTACTTATAACTAGCCTTATAACCCTAGCTACAACGCCTCTAACTGACTTTTTGTTTTCTCAAGTGAAAGTCTGGTAATTTCCTAGGCAGAAATATAGCTACTAAGTCCTATGAACCTCCAAGTATACAATCTGAAATGGGATCTGCACGATGACGCTTACGTCAGGTGCATACAGTGAAGCACTGTTGTTCTTCTGAAGTAGGTATAACGAGACTAGACATTGGGATATGACCTGCTTATCTATTTGGGTGTTTTCCCTACCTGAGTAGTGTTTTTTTGGTAGTTGAACCTAGTGAGATTTTTTCCTTATATAAAATACTATACCCAAAAGGAGGGGATATAATCTTACTCTATATTGGGTACCATAGTATCCCCAAATAAAATAGTACTCAAATAACCCCTATATAATCCCAGTTTCCATTTCATGCTCCATGCTCTTTTCCATTTGATTCTCCATTATTGGGGTAATATTGTGTACCATAGTATCCCCAAATAAAATACTACTACCCTAAACCCTAAACCCTAAACCCTAAACCTAGCCTCCCGGGCGGCCTGTCATCCCAGTCGTGCTCCCCAAAGGGTCCAAGTACCCAATAATTAGGTCCCCTTTAAAGGGGATATATAGGGATCTATAGGGTTTAGGGTTTAGGGTTTGGAGTTGAGGGTTTAGGGTCCATGTACCCAATAATTAGGTACTTGGGGTTTGGGGAATAGTAAATATAGTATAGGTTTTGGGTAAGTATATGATTATTAGGTACTTGGACCCTACGGGCTCGCGGAGCTTGCGGACAGTTTCGCTTTGTGTCCTCTTTGGTGACTCCCTGGTAGTGGTAGGGTGCTTCCGTAAAAAGGAAGCCCCAAATATACCTCCCAAAATAAACCATCCTCAACATGGGGAACTGCAATATTTGACCCCTAATTTTCGCAACTGGCCCTTACCCACAGCTTAGCGGTTTTCAAAGAATAGGGTTATCAAGGATTATCTCTCCGAACCCTGAACCCTAAACTCTAAACCAAAAATCCTACACTCTAAGCCCCAACCCTAAACTCCAACTTTCTTAAGTGATGCAAGGCGCCTTCGAGGCGGCCATCGCATTTGGAAGTCCAGGGACTGGGGGTGGCTGGCCTAGCTGAGCTTCAGGGATATGGAGGGTTAAGGGTTTTGGGGTTTAGGGTATGGGGCTTTCAGTTTTAGAGTGTATCTTAACTAAGTGAGAGTGAGTGAGTGAGTGAGGATGTCAGAGGGGCTCCGCAAGCGTGATCGCCACTCTCCGCCACAGAGTTCAAATGGGGAGTTGCTAGAGAATTTCACCCAGGATGCGCGAATCTCCAGATTGCATTGTTTGTGTACTTATTCCAAAGAAGCGAAAAAATCCTCATGTCATGATTGCTGCTGGCGTTGGATAGGCTTTTCTACATCATACACTGTTATGTTTGATGATTGTTGTTTCTCTGTTCCCGTATTAATATTGCTACCCTAAGGGTCCCAGGACCCAAATAATAGGGGTTTAGGGCCCAAATACCACTAATATTACAGTATCCGGGCCCTAAAACCCTATTCTTTGGGTCCTTGGACCCTTAGGGCTAGTCTTCGCCGAGGCTAGTCCAGCTCCAGGGCGTCTGGAACCCAGTGAAATAGGTATATATAATAGGATATATATCTGTATATATCTCTTAGGGTCATATTGGGATAACGGAAAATAAAATGGAAACTACTATAATGGGTTTACGGGTTCTATGCATAGAACCCAGTAATATCTCGGCTGACCACCACAGGCCCTGGCAACGTCACCCTCCCTCCAGTGGCGGGCGTCTACTCAAGCATCACCTAAAAGTCCAGGACTTCCCAGGCTTGAGAGCTTCGGAGTAGGGGGCTGGTGAGCGTTCCCCCGCACCCCCCCATCAGCCCCCCAATCCCAATCTGCTGGGCGAGGAATTTCTGTGCGAGTGCGTATAACGCTTGCAGCTAAGATTCCATGATTCCGGTTTACGACTGTAATGTCATCCCGTCATCATGATGGTTGCAGGTGTTAAGCGGGGAAAACTTATCAGAGCCATACCATTCATTCTGCATCCTGGGGTGTTTTGTTCCCGCCGGGTACCTCCTCCTACCACCACCACCACCACCACCACCACCACCACCACCACCACCACCACCACCACCACCACCACCACCACAACCACCACAACTACCACTACCAACATTATTGGCGCTTGCCAATGAAAACAGCAGAAGCTCTAACTCCAACCGTCGCGCTTGCAAGGCGTACGTCATCTAATTCGGCAAGGGATCAGAACTTGGAGCCGGCCACGGCTGTCTCATCTGCTGCAGAACGGGATCAGGATTTGCAGCCGAATTTGGCCGGGCAATGGCAGCAGTGTGACGTTCGTGCAGGACTGGCCCTGCTCGAAATTCGACATGTATTGTCATGTCTCCGGCACCATGCATCGGCAAATAAGCAACCCTACTGCTGCTTCTGGAGTCCCCTGCTCAAACTTCCATAGGCGCTGTATGTCCGGCACCACACAGCAGCGGTGGATAAGCAATCCTACTGCGGCTTCCGGAGCACCCTTCAGAGCTTAAAGGTTTAGGGTTCGGGGTTCACGGTCAGGGAATTAGGGCTTTATAGTTTATAGGGTTCAGGGTTTGGGGCTTAGGATTTAGGATTTGCAGTCTGGCATTTGGGGTGTAGAGGCCCAGATACTTGGGATAGTGGCGAATCAACAGGGAAAGGATTGAAACATGAAAGGGAAGCCGGGTTTATGTAGGGTTTGCAGGGCAAAAAGTCTAGCTGCCTCTTTGTTTAGAAAGGGGTTGCGCGGCTTTTCCATACGATAATCAGGCAAGGCTTATTATCTGAGGAACACTATTGCAAACCGTTTAGGCTTCTTCACTAAACCCTACATCCTAAAAGACATAGGATCCCGGTTTTAAGGGCCTAAACTCCCTGAACCCTATACAAAGTAAACCCACAGTAAACCCTAAAAACTACACTCCCCCCCCCCTTTCAGGGCGGCTTTGGGCTCAGGGTCTAGGACTTCGGATTTAAGTGTAAACAGAGGGATGAGCTCTTTGGGATGGGTTATAGGAAGCCCAGAAAGCATATAAACCCCGGTTTCGGGTTTAGGGTTACCCAAGACCTTCGATCCTCAAAGCTCTGCAAGGATTGGCAGTCACAGAGGTTTTGGAGGCAGAGGTCTTGAGGCAAAAGCAAAGTGATGAGGTTTGAGGGTTGTTGGTGTTTGAGGGAGCAGGGTTCAGTCATTTTCCTGATATTTTGATGCTGTGGATTCGGCTCTTTACAGTTTCGGAGTTGAGGGCTTGAGGGTTGAGGGTTTTGGGTTTGAACTAAGGGTTTGGGGTGACAAGGCTTCGGGGTTCAGGGCTCAGCGTCCAGGACATAAGGCCCAGCATCACCATGATTATCAGCTGGGACCTTTCCCACCGTTGCCAAAAGGCACAGCATCATCGTCATTAGCGTCAGCGGGGTTTCTATGGTTGACGGTGATCAGAAGAAGTCTTCCCTAAACTCCAAACCCCAAAACCCTAAACCTTTACTCGGATGGGGCTGTGGGATCTCGGGTCGGATCTAGGGCGCCCTAGACCCTAAAAACCTTAAACCTCGTTGCGAGTGATGCCTCCCATGATACGCGATTCCTATCAGTAAAATGATCACTGCAGGATTTTGAATTAGGATTTGGAGTTCAGTGAAGTTCGGGGCTTGGTAGTTTCCACGAATAAAAGGCCAAATACAAGCCCCAGCACACCCCAATATGCGACAATCCTGCCGAATTCCTCGGCAACTGAAAACCCTGTGTGTCCCTATACAACCCTGATATATGCCTAAGGAACCCCCTATATCTCGTTTAAAGGTGCCCCTTATAATTTTGGGAAACCCCAATTTCTTGCAGAGCCTTGTGAAGGCCCCGCCAAGGCGACGATGGCACCAGCGTCACCTTGACAGATGATGGTTTAGTAGCAAGGATTTAGGTTTGGGGTTTAGGGGATTAGGGTTCTCTATGTTACATGACAGGGGTCGGCTATCATAGGGACCCCTTCAAAGGATTCGGGGATACACATGTACAAAGCTCGGTGATGTTTAGGGCTTGAGCTGCAGGGTTCTATGGAGTCTTATCTGATCAAGTCGAAGCTCTGTCTGGTTGGGGCGACGGCATTGAATCCCAAACCCTGAAACCCAAGGCCTAAACCCAGTTCTCATGGTAAAGACACCTCGAAAGTTACCCCATATCTTGGGAAAATCAATGGACATTTTGCATTCTGGTGGTCTGTTGATCCGTTTGCAGAAGGCCTTCATACGTGAGCATCCCAATGTAGGGGTACTCTAGGGAACCCATGTGTGAAAAGTATGAAGGGATCATTTATGGCGCTTCTTCCCCGCAGAGGATTATATGGGCCATTTTCCGCGAAACGTTCATAACTTATTAGCTTCCATCCTGATGTAGATAATAATAGGAAGCACCATGCCGCAAACAAGTATGGAAGCTCCGTCTGCCTAAAGACTTCCAAGTCTGTTCAGCTGAAATCTTCCGGCAGTGGATCAGTATCCTAGTTCCCTGCACCGACAAGGACCCCGGGACTTTGGGCCCTTCCTACAGGCTCATAGTTCCAACCTTACATAGACTCCGGGCCCAATCACCTACGTACTTTTCTGGAGAATACACTCACTTCCCCTACCTCACACATGCATCTCGAAAGCCTTCAGGTCCCCATGTTCACTTGGGATTTAGGGTCTAGGGTTTAGGGTTTAGGGTTGAGACTTTATAGGGGCTTAGGTTTAGGGTCTAGGGTTTAGGGAACACTGAAAGTGGGCTTTGTTTCCCCCCGAATGGACGCCTCCCCCTCTATGGTCGCTGGAAGAAGAATTCTTCTGCCACATCTTTACCAAGACATTAGTACCTGGGGAATCTGGGCATTCTAGTATAGAGGGGACCAAAACATGGGCATAAGCAAACAATCAAATAGGGACACCCCTTTTACCCAACCCCAGAAGGCATGAGTTATCTCCTGAATTTGTTCCTTCTGTGTTCCAAGTAAGAACGTCGTGCAGCATTTCGGAACCAACCATGTACTCAAAAGAAACCTGGGCGTTGAGGCTCTTTAAAACTCAAGACTTCTGGCTACATAGGGAATACGTGACTTAGATGAACACAAAATGTGTGCACGCAACTATCTCTCATTCATCTTTGCATACATAGAAGTCTATATGTAGATCTCTTCAATGCCACACGCGTATCACATTAATACACATATTGAACAGTAGCATATGAACACTAAGCTCCTGTATGCGCTGCTTCCACGTGCCTTCAGCCGCTAGCTGGATCTTCGGTTCCTGCAGGAGGCAAGTTTCCAATCGCCCCTTAACCCCAAACCCTACCTGGACTCCAAAAGTATATAAAATCATGGCCTTTTGGGCTATTTTTACGGGTTTAGGGCTTTTATTTTACATACTTTGGGGTTTAGGTAAACCTCACACCGAACCCTAAACCCAAAACCCCTGACCCTAAACCCGAAGCCCTAAACCCACCTTAACTGTGTGGGCAAGCCAAGGAGCCCGGTACTGCTGCAGAACGGTTTCGGGCTAGGGGTTAGGGCTTACCCAGAGGGTCCAAGGACCCAAGTAATAGGGTTTTAGGGCCCAACTACCATTAATAGTATAGTATTTGGGCCCTAAAACCCTATTATTTGGGTCCTTGGACCCTTAGGGTTAGGTTTTAGGGTTCAGTGGCTTAGGGCTGAGCGGTCCTGAATATGAGAGTCCCTGATAATTGGGGCCTCGTTTGTGTGCAACCCAACGCAATGATTTAGGTTTTGCACGTTTCGGAAAATACGTCAACTTGGAATCAACTTACATGACGCTTGGACTCTGCAATGATTTCAGCAGCCGCCCTAAATTGAAGAGACTATTGGGGTCACGGGTGGGTCCAACTGATGTTTCACTGGCCCCAAAAACATCCATCTGAAGAACAACAATGGAAAAACCCTCACTCGAAATCCTGAACCCTGAGCCACTTCCACAAAGCACAAACCGTGGACCTTGAATCCTACGCCCCAAACCCGTAAACCACAAAAAACCCACAGCTTCAACACCGAACACCAGAAGCGCTAGCACTGTGATGGGTGTCATCCACAGGGGGGATTTAGGGTTTAGGGTTCAGGGGGGATCACATCACCCTAAATCCTGAACCCCTGAACCCAAAACCCCAAATCCTCAATCCTTGACCCTATACCCTAAATAGTAGCTTCCATGTTCTTTTCCATTATCCCTACATAACCTCAGTCTCACCCTAAAACCCATAACCTTAAACCCAAAACCCTGCAGCCTAAGCCACCCTGAGATCGTAGTTGATAAGAACTGTGAAGTTGGAGATACATGGGTGGCTATAAGCAGGTCTTGGGCTTGGGATTTAGGTTTCATGGACTGAGGTTTCCAGCTGCCGTAGAACTATCCCAAATGTTTAGCTGTTTTTGTTTTTTT
>CAJNIZ010001589.1:14587-28486 GCA_905231905.1 Symbiodinium pilosum
AAACCCTGGTAAAACCCTAGATGAGTTATAGTCTAAACTCCTAGTATCCCCCATTAATAAGCCCAATAGTAGTCACCTATATAATCCCCTATATAACCCCCTTTAAGGAGTTTAGACTATAGCTCAGATAATGCCTTTATGGCCAACAGTTGCATTGCAGCGTCCAGCGAGAGCCTCACCGGTGCACTACTTTGGGTTTTGTAGGAGACAGTTGGGGCTTGCAGGAGCCTCTCTCTACTTGGAGTTTTCATGTGCTATAGGTAGGGTTTATAAGTATTCTACATAGGTTATAGGTACTGTTAGCCTACTTACACGCAAAGCAGAATCCCCTATGAACGTCGAAGTAGTTGGCCAAGAGGATAAATAGGTCAAAGTAAGCTCGCACGGTTTAGGGTTTAGGGTTTAGGGGGTGGTTGTCAAAATTCGGGTCCTTTGTTGAGTACCCTAAATATTAGGTGCTGTATTATAATAGGGATCCAAAAAGAGACCATAATTTTGACAACCACCCATAGTTATTCCCATTTTCCAGCGGCCCAGGCTTTCGCGGAAAGGAAGGAGATGCCATTGTTCTAAGACCCCGTTTAGGGTTTAGGGGTTTAGGGTTTAGGGTTTAACAAAGCTCTAAATCCAAAACCCCATGGCAGCAGAGAGAGCCTCGCCATCGATTCGGTGAGCGCCTGCAGCAAGGCAAATGCCAGTGCCTAAGATGTAAGTTGGAGCGTGGATCCCTGAATCAATCTCGCGCAACATGCCTATGTGAGCTATAGTCTAAGCTCCTACTATACCCCTTAATAACCCCTATAACACTCCCCTATATAATCCCATATATATTACCCCCTTTAAGGAGTTTAGACTATAGCCTAATTGTGCGGGGGTTTCCAGAAACCAGGCTAGCATGGGTTCTGATTATTACATATTTGCGGATCTATACTGGCTCGCTTAAAAGAAACCCCGAAGGCGTCAAAAGCCGCAGGTTAGAACCGCATTAAGCCAGAGCTCAAGATAATGAGCAGGAGTTCGGGTTTAGGGTTTAGGGTTTAAAGCCCGCAACAACTAAACCCCAAACCCTGAACCCATAAAACCTAAACCCGAAGCCCCAAGTCCTTGCACCGCAGACCTCCCTTGTCAAGTGTTTAGCGTTTAGGGAAGGGTTTAGGGTTTTGCGGTAGGATTCAGGATTTAGGCTTTGGGGTGTAGGGTAGGGTTTAGGAATGGATTCAGGATTTAGGGCTGTAGGCTTGTGCTCTTCACTAGGAAAATCAGGAGTTACAGGTGGTTCGGTTTTAGTACAATAGGACTACTTGGTAGTTGATCAAAGTCCTGTTCCCAAAATGGCCATCATGGACCCGCTCTCTTTACAAACCATGTTCAACAATAACCAAGGTTCAGGAGCTATCAACATTCAGGGAGTTTTCCTTTGTATCCTGAGGGTGTGCACTCTTGTGTTTATATTCCCAGACATGGAACATAGCCATAATTAGGGATATGTGTTTGGGACCCCACGCCCAAGGCTACAAAACTTGAAGGTTACAAACCTACATTATTTGAAGCATGGGCCTGATGTTTGAATTTGGATGGGACCTCAAGAGGTCACATCCGGCTGAGAGATGGACAGATAAACCCTACACCCTAAACCCCTAAACCCTACTTGGGCATATCAAACAAACAAACAAACAGCCAGGAAGTAGGGATTCTGTAGGAATCCTGTAGCACGTTATACTTGGTCAGGGCTTTGGGAATAGAAGCCCCAATCCGAAGCCCTCAATCCGAGGCCCCCTAACCCTAGACCGCAAACTCTTCTTTATTGGATCCTTAAGGGAGCCCCTAATATTGGGACCCATTAAGCCTGTTTAAGACCTCCCTAAAAACTCCCCAAGGCTCTCTAAGGTCCCAAAAAGTCTCCTATTATGGAGCCCCCTTACATGGGGCCCCCTTAGGGCTTCCATAACTTCTTGGAGGTTCATGGGCCTTAGAAGGTGAGTATATCTGGGGATACAACCCTGCTTATACTTGGGATATAGCCTCCCTTACGTAGATAGAATATGGGGTATATGGGGATCTTATTAGTCTCATCTACCCAAAGCCATATCTATCGATTAAGGGGGACTATAATCTGAACAAGTCCGGTTAAGCGGATTTAGAGTCAGGTTATAAGTTCAGTTTCTGGCAGGTAGTACGCGGTTAGGGTCTAGGCTTTAGGCTTGAGCGTAAGTAAGCCCAATGAACCATCCAATAAACGGCAAGCCCTTAAATCCTGAAACCCCAAACCGATGGCCCTGAGACCTAAAACCCTGACCCCTAAGGGTTTAGGGTTTAGGGCCTAAACACTGAACTCCTGAAGCCCTTAAACCATAAGCCCTACACCCCAAACCCTAAAACCCTAAAACCCTGAAAACTAAACCCTAAAGCACTAAAACCCTAAAACCCTCAACCCTAAGACTTGCCTTGCCCAAGCCAGTCTCACTTTGCTTCTTGAGAAAGTCGACCTTTGACGACAGACTTGTGGTTTAGTTTCGGGTTTAGAGTTTAGGGATTATTTATAGATTGGGTACTGGCCCCCCTCAGTAACAGTTGGATAATAACTATGATATGGTTATATATAGCCCTTAATAGGACCCCTAATATAGACTGTTACTGGGTGGGGGCAGTACCCAAGTTATAGACTTTAGGGTTTAATGTTTAGGGTTTAGGGCAAAGTATAGGGCTTAGGGACTAGAGTCTAGGATTCCCTGGGAAATCATCCAAAAAAGAGCGGGTGCGTTCGTATGCCACAGTGCGAATACTAAACCCTTCTTCCCTGTTTCTCCGGTACCAACGTGTGCCTGTGATGGCAGTTGGGCAGCTCTGCTACTCAACAAATGCCGGGGCTAAGTCCCCCTGCTCGGCTGGGATTGAGACCGCTCATCTGAATGCTGTGAGTGTGAGTGTGAGTGTGTGCGAATACTATCTATTGCGGGCGGGTTGTTTTCATCAAGGAAGGGAATTGACATTAAATCTCAAATAATGTGGTGAAAGACTTCCTTCATTCACAGTAATGCTCGCGCACCACGCTCGAAGAAGCCATGCAAGGGCTTATCTGCATGCGTGTGGAAGCCCTTCTCGCCACATCTTGGCAGTGTTGCGATCCAAGGAAGATGGGTCATACTTACCGCGGAAAACCTAGGGCACAAGATGTAGGAATCAAAGCGATGACGGCAACTAGATGACTACGCTTAAGTATTGCCACTTTGCTCTTCAAGCGGAATGGTCAACTCTCAGTGTGCCATAGTAGTCCCCTAAGCCATCAAGGTGTTCCAAACACTGCAACCATCCAACATAAAGAGCCCTGCTAGATCAGTACATCTCTAACCCTGATCCTACCATCCCGCAATAATGCTTTCGCCGCCTGTAGCTGTCCCCAGAGCTGTATACCTGAAGGTCCAAGCGAAGTTATAAGTGCGAGCTACAGTCTACAGTCGGATCATGATACTTAACCGTCTCATTGAACTGCGTACTTCTAGCCGTACACAGACTGACCCACGGCTCTCCAAATACTTTCTCTATGATGCCTTCAGCTTTTGGATAGCGTTAACTTGCTCTCTCATTCCCTGAACCCTGAACCCTCAACCCCATGGCAAGTTGAAGCAATTTGATATTGATCTCCATCCCTTGACTACCTTCGCCAAACTTCGCGTTGCCGCTTAGCAGTGGACGATGCTCGTGTCGAACGAAGGCGCCTTCAAACTCGCATCTTGAAGGGGATAGGGCTTCAGGGTCTAGGGCTGGGGTTCAGGGTTTAAGGTTTTGGGATTTAGGATTGATGGTTTGGGGTTTAATGTATTTGGGCTCTGGTCTGGGAACCTGATACCCTAAACCCCTAAACCCTGAACCAAATCCCCCCATTCCCTAAGAGCCAGGTGGCTGGACCCATCTTCCCGACGGCATGATCACAATTCCCATGCCTTCAGAAAAAGCGTTCAGGGTTAGGGTTGGTCTTCAATCCTCCACTTTAAGCAGCCCTATCATAGACAACGCGGGACCGCCAAAGTGCCAGGACTGAAAGTGCGTCCAAGCCAGGTCGCTGTAATCTCTCCGCCCCATTATTCTAAGGTTAAAACCATGGGCCCCTAGTATGGGCCCTTAACATTGGGATCCCTATGTACCTACTATATACCCTATATGTACCATTAAGGGTCCCTAGAATCCCCCTAGAAAGGCCTAAGGACCCATATTAGGGGCCCATACTTCTACCCTTAGAGTTAAACACCCTTTCCCTTACTAAGCACTGCCCTTCTTGAGCTTAAGGATACACACAGAATGCAACAGACTTCATAATGCCGGGGGAGGGGAGGGTGTTTGCATAATAGCGGAAAGAATACTTTCACCTGTTCCAAATACTTTACTCTGAGCTCTGAAACCCAAAACTTCACACCTTCGAACTTCAGCCCTACACACTCAAAACCTATAGTCCCCCTTACGTAGATAGAATACGGCTTGGGTGTATTAGAATAAGATCTCCACATACCCCATATTCTATCTACTTAAGGGGGACTATTAGCCCCCCGGGTTGGGGAATCAAACCCTTTAATCCTTCGTCCCTAAACTAGGATAAGTTTGGGGGGCCCTACAAGAGTTAATTTCTTTGAGGCGTTATAAGGGTTATGTTCCGAATTAATCGTTCTGGGATTTATAAGGGTTATGTAAGCATTAAAGGTAACAAAAAATGGAAAATAGTCTTCAAACCTACCCCTGTTCACCCTAGACTGTAAAGCCCCTAAACCCTACTATAATGCCACTCGCCTGCTCCTCGGTCTCGGCTGGCTTCTCGGCATCAGCCTCCTCATGCTCAGGCTTTGCCTGCGGGCTGCTTCCCGGCATACTTTTGCTTAGGTTGAAGGATTTTGGGAATTTGGGGTGTCTAGGGATAAGGGTTGACGGACTAAGGAGGTTTGGTTGGAGGATGTTAAGAGGTTTGGGGTTGAGGGGTTTAGGGTTCAGGGCTTAGGGCTAAGGCTAGGTTCAGGGTTTAACGCGTTAAGTTCAGGGGTTCGGGCTTCGGGGCAGTTGCGGGCCTCGTGTGTTGAGGGTGAGCTTTATAAAGTGCGTCGAAAAGTAGTCGCATTACGTATATACAACAATGTACTATACACCTTAGCATAAGCAACCCCCAAAAGGGGCCCTAAACCCTAAACACCCCCATCAATATGCTGTGGTCGTAGAATCATAGGGTTCCAGGGTTCGCAGCAGCCTTTGGCATCTCAGAGGCTTGGGGGTTTAGGGGTGAAGGTTTAAGGGTTAAGGGCGTAGGGGGCTGGTCGTCGCGTTTGGGGTTTAGGGTGTAGGGGTTCAAGGTTTAGGGTTTCTTTGAGTTTCAGGGTCTTGGGCTGCTTGTAACTGAGTGGGTAGAACCTTATGAATACTGGGGAAAAACTTTCTGAGTCCAGTCAAGGGG
Organism: Symbiodinium pilosum; assembly: GCA_905231905.1. Lineage (NCBI taxonomy): Eukaryota > Dinophyceae > Suessiales > Symbiodiniaceae > Symbiodinium > Symbiodinium pilosum. The sequence goes on from CAJNIZ010001589.1 coordinate 20,019, forward strand.
TCTGTAAATGGGTAATAAGCCCAGGTAGAAAGAGTTTCCAAGTTCCTTAAATCTCCCAATGAGCTCACGCAAGAAACATGAGAGCCAACACAAGCCCTTGTAAAACGAACAGAAGTGTTTGTAGTGCCCTCTTTTGGAGCTTCCTGAACCCTATGTATATACCCCAGACCCTTAAACTCCTAAACCCGAAACTCCTAAACCTCCTAAAGCCCAAACCCTTAAACCCCTAAACCCCAAACTCCTAAACCTCCTAAACCCCAAACCCTTAAACCCCTAAACCCTTAAATCCCTAAATCCCTAAAACCCTGCGTATACAGCCTTAGCTTCAAAGCCCTGAGCTGTTGTTTGGCGAGGGCTTTGGGGAAGTAAGGCTGCTGCAAGGGTTTAGGGTTTAGGGTTACACGGTTTTACCTTGAAAAGGGTTTAGGGTTTAGGGTTTTAAGGTTATGGGTATATGGCTTAAGGCTTCGGGGGGACCTTTACACTGCTCCTGGAACCCCGTCACGTATCAAAATGAGTTGCAAGTCTGTATTGGACACCTTGTCAATGCACCCTAAACCCTAAACCCATGAACCTAACCCTGAAGCCTCAAGGTAAAAGTTAAAACGCTTTCTTTACCTGGGGCTCTTAGGACCCCTACTAAGGGTTAACCCTTAGGTACCTATAACAAGAGTATAAGGGGATCCCAAGCAGTCAAGGGTCTAAGGTCCAAGCTAAGTCCCAAGGACTTTACTTGGGGCTCTACGTCTATAAACATACCTGAATCGGGCCTTGAGGTCCATCAAATTCTAGCTACATTGAGTTATTTGAAGCCTTACGGTTTGGCGTTTTAGGTTCTAGGGTTGAGGGCAGGTGGTGCAAGAGTCTTTTCCGCTTCAGCTCAAATTTGAGCCTTCCTGCGAGACGGTTCTGCCGAAATGGGGAGTTCTCAAAACCAACGAGCATAGATATGTCAGAGAATTACCCTCTCTTCAGCTAATCTTTGATAGGCCCATCCAGAGAAACTCAGAAACTGAATAATGACCCCTGTTCTATCCTGAGGGGCAACCCACCATGTGCTTAATTATAATCTTCGGTTTAGGGTTCATGGTGAGCTTATTAGGGTTAACCTGAACCCCAAAAGTATGTAAAATAATAGCCCTAAACCCCCAAATATAGCCCAAAAGGCCATTATTCTACATACTTTTGGGGTCCTAAACCCTAAACCCAATATAACCCCTAAACCGAGTAGTTTCCATTTTCTTTTCCATTATTCTACATACTTTTGGGGTTCAAGGCTTGGGGGTCCAGGGTTGGAATATCTCAGTGCGCCTTTTTTGCAAACTCCCAAAGCACCTCCCGAGGTTGCCGTGGATGGTGCTCGGTGCGCGGATAACTGCTCCAATGCACTCATAAAGATAAGTTCTGATCAGATGAACACAGATCACCTATGTGAGACAAGGTCCTTTTGAGGTAGGTATCCATGTAGTCGGCTGTTAGGGATGAGGTCAGGTATCAGTGTCCCGGACTTTACATCTCTAAGCGACGAAAATCTTTTTATCGTACCCCACGCACACACCGGCACACAGGAATCATGACAGATGTAGACGCCAGACCCTGAACCGTGTGCACTGCAGGGCGGATACTGGAAGGGTCAGCGGGGAGAGCAAAGATGCAAAAGCGCAGGCTTGATGAGAACTCATGTACCCATTCCTAGTTACGGAGCCACTTTGATGAACGTATGTAATCCCCACAAATGCTTCATGAATGCTTGGCACGGAGCTAAGAAGAAATGTCCGAGCAAGGTGCCGAAAAATCACTCGGTTTCGAGTCATGGCGATGCTGGACACATGTGAGCCCTGGACTAAATTTGTAGTAATAGGTCCCCCCCAAAACCCTGTATAGTCCCCTATAGGGCCCCCCAACCTAATTGAGTCCGTAGCTCATGTCTGTATTGGTTTGCCAGCATGGGATCCACGCTGCATGGGCTTGCGCTGTCCCAGCTCAAGCCTCCTACAGGCGAAGAACAACGCTTCGGGTCATATCACACTACACTTACAATGTAGGTAAGGGTTCGAGAAGCGGCCCTCACCTTTTGGCCCCAATCACTGCACCTTAATCCCTGAACCATAAAGCCCACGTATGCCTATACAATGCTGTACCTCTGTATGACCCCCGTAACCTTTGTAAGGGGCGCTACTGTTGGAGTCCGCAAGATTCCCAACGGCTGAAGATGAAATCAGCCAATGTAGCATGACTGGTCTATAGTCCCCCTTAACTAGATAAAATATGGCTGTGGGTATACTATAAAACCCCAAAACCCTAAACCCTAAACTATACTAACATCCCCATATACCACATGTTCTGTCTACTTTAAGGGGGACTATATGGCTTAGGACTTCCGGCCTCGAGTGTACTTAGAGCAGTCCAGACCTTTAAGACAAGGTAAACATACAACAAATAATACGGTGTAGATCACTCGGTTTAGGGTTTAGGGTTTAGGTGCATGGGTTACTCTAGCTAGGGCTTGTGGGCTAGCCTAGTCAGGGCGTAGGGCCTGAGATTAATGCTTGACTCTTGCTCACGCAAATCCCAGGGAGTGGCGGCTGCGACAACTTTGCATCCCGCTCTACATCGCTTGCTCCCAGAACCAGCGGGTTGTTTCAGCAACTTGGTTTAATAGAGGCTGTAGCTAAAGTTTAGGTTTGGGGCTGGGATGCTATCCACAAGAGGGGCCCTTTTAGGGGGGATGTCGCGGCCGAACTAATTATCAATATCCTTGTGAGGTCTATTTGAGGTACCGTGTACCAAAATCATACAAGGAATATGGGGCCATAGTATTGGTAATCGCTGGGGCTTCTCTACATTACAGCGCCTATAAACCCGAAAATAAGCACAGTTTCCATTTAACTTCTCGTATTATTTTCCATTCGGTTCTCCATTCTTCTACACCTATATATATAGATATACATACATATGTGTATAATATACATACACGCCTCTACATAAACCCTAATCCCTAAACCTTTTCGGCCCACCGCCCTGTAGAGCATTGAGCATGTTGGAACCCAACCCTGAGGGTGCGAGGACTCAAACATAATTGGTTTAGATTTTAGGGATTAGGGATTGCGGTTTAGGGACTTAGGGTTTAGGGTCTAGGGTTTAGGATTTAGGGTTTAGGGCTTAATGCTAAGGGATCAGGGTTTACAGATTAGGGACTAAGATTTTAGGATGGTTCCTCGCCCAAGGCCCTTTCCGAATAATGGAAAATCAAAGGGTAAAGAAGATGGAACATCACATAGAAACCGTTTTTAGCTAGTGTATGATGGGATAAGGATTTTCAAGGAGAATCTGAATTGGCTTAGGAGTATAAGGGAAGCCCAAAGGGTTAAGGGTCTAAGGTCCAAGCTGAGTCGCAAGGAGTACTAAATATAGTAGACCTAAACCCTGAATCATAAATAGTAGTTTCCATTTACTTTTCCATTGTCCCAAAATGCCAAGGAGAATTGGGGTAATCTGTGAGACTACTGCATTGCAGATGGTCTGAGTTCGCATATGGCTGAGATACTTGGCATAGGAGATTTACACGCTTTAGCTTGTATGGCATTAGAGTGTTGATATACCGTTGAGGCTTGCTTTAGGGTATATGTGGGTTTACATAGGTTCTACTGTTTGCGTGGTAAGAATACAGACCTCTGATTGACAATGTCAACCAGTTCTTCCTTCGCTACCAACATAACCCTATCACAACCGTAAACCTTAGATTTGCTTTATATATTGTGTTGGGTTCAGCATTTCTTACAATGACTTAGTGATAAGGTGCTGAAAGAGGATGGACTGCGGGAGTAATTCCGGCCTAGGTAGTATTCGTATATACAGGAAAGGAGAATGCAACTAGAAAAGGACATCGATTACGAAACACGTGCGCTTATCTTTAGTATCTTCAAGAGACCATCGTATCTTGCCCAGTTACAAGCTGGGTTGAACCTGTAAGCCAGTATATCACTCTATTATCCCCATTACCATTTGTGTTTTCGACTTCCTTCCCGTCTGATGCCCTACACCCTAAGCCGCATCATTTGTAGTTCCCTAATCCTCAACCCTACCAATCACAGGAACTCAAGCTCTCCCATATATAACCCGGCTCCAGGTCGAATTCTCTACATGGAATTCCCAAAAAAAGAGGCCGCCGTGGAAAGATATGGTCCAGAGTAGGGTTTACAGGGTTTAGGGTTTAGGATTCGAGGTTCAGACCCCTGAGAGTGGGGGGGGGGCGGTGTCACAGCGAAACTACTGGGGCTCAAACGCCTTGCACTACCCCACAACTACATGCAGTCAGCATGAGTTACCGTTACCCTAGGGCTCCATGTCTACAAATAAAACATAAACCCTAAACCATACACCCTAAACCTGCAACATGAGGCCCCAAAGTCTACAGACATGAACTACATTGCCTACTCGTAGTCTTAGGGTTGAGGTAGAGTCCTGCATCTGGAACTGCTTCTACCACCCTGAAACCACCGCCTTGAACTCCAAAGAATCGCATTAGATACGCAGAAAGCGTTTGAGGTTTTAGGATTTAGGGACTCATGTTTTAATGTTTACTTGAGGTAACACCAGGTAGTACTGTGCAGACTTTGACAGCTGCAGGACTTGGTAGGTATATGAAGAAACACCAGCGTCAAGTAGTAGTAAGTAAAAGAGACGAGAATTGCGTGGATAAAACAATGGTTTCCCTACAGGGCGGCCCAGCTTTTTGGGAACCCGGCAACGTATGGTGCCTGCATGGGGCATCCGCTCAGATTCTGAAAGGTGGCCGTATTGACCTACAAGGTCGCATTCCAGCAGTTGTTCAGTTTCGGGGTTAGAGTTTAGGATTCTGGGTTCAAGATATGGGGCGTTTAAACACTTAGTCCTCAATTAGAAGTTAGGATGTGGACTTTGGGTGTGGTGTTTAGGACTTCAGGTCTAAGAATAAAGAGTTCAATATTTAGGGTGTAAAGTGCAGAGCCTAAACCCAAAACCCTGAGCCATAATTCAGGATACTGGGCTTCCTGCCCAAGTATCACGCGCACAGGATACCACGGGGGTAAGGGGGGCAGTTCAATACCAGTGCAAAATGATCAAACCCTCAACCCTGTAAATTTGAATATTTCTTTGGATCCTAGGGTTTCAGGGCTTACGATACCATCGGACATTAAGTGCATCATGGCGTAGAGACCCTAAACCCTGAACCCTAGACCCTAGACCCTCAACCCTGAATACCCTAAACCAGAACCAAAAAACTGCGTTCGGACGTAAAGACCCTGCGGACGAGAGGAAAATTGCTCCTCATATCAGCTCTTTCTCCTAAATCTCTTTGTTGATAAAAGCATAGGATAAGGCAAACAATCCTAGAGGGTCCAGGGACCCAAATAATAGGGTTCTAGGGCCCAAAGCCTATACCATTAATGGTATTTGGGCCCTAAAGCCCTATTATTTGGGAGGCAAACATTAACCCTAGGGCTCCAAATGGCCCAATGTAGGTACTATTTATAGACATTGGGGCCCAATGTAGGTATTATTTATAGACATGGAGCCCTAGGGTAAGGCAGTACGTACAACATGTTGGCCTGAAGTTCCGAGAATATGCCATGCCTTCAGCTGCACCGCCTGGAAGACTCTAAGTGCGGTCTAGGTGACATACACAGCATCTTCGAGGCACACAAGATTCAGCGGCGTCATGTGAGCTACAGTCTAGACGCCTAGTATCCCCTTGAATAGCCCATTTAATGCTCCCCTATATAATCCCCATATAAGGAGTTTCAACAAAAGCTCACGTGCAGCTCTGATAGGTCTAAACAGTCATGGAGCAATCCACAAGCTCAATACCAGAAACCCCAAGACCTAAGACCTCCTAAAACCTAAACACGAAACCCTAAGCCCTAAACCCTAAAGCCCAAGCCCTAAACCCTAAGCCCTAAACCCTAGACCCTAAATCGCCTAAGCCCCAAGACCTTTGAATGCTTCCGTGGCACCGTTCACTTGGCACTCAGCGGGCGTCGGCTGTGTCCTCACCAGAGAGGCTTATCAGGCCACTGGACACCAAACGGCGTGGAACGATGGATGACTTGCCTTTGGTGAGCTGGGAATGACGGAATGGAAAAGAAAATGGAAACTACTATCATGGGTTCTATAGAGACTACTATAAGAATTCGCTCCTTCTTTCCTAGCTAACCCAAGGTAAGATGATGAACCCTAAACCCTAAGCCCTAAACCAAAAGCTGGGCTGCTGTTTCTTGACACCTTAAAAGCCTGACCTCTAAGCCCTACCTCAACCTACACGGTATCTAGAATAGTGGCCTGTTTCGGCAACATTGAAACGTTTTGGGCTAGGGTTTAGGGTTCAGGTTTTACGGCTCAGGTATTTTTACCTACTTTAAGGGTTCAGGTAGACCCTAAGCACATTTGACTGGCACGGATGATTTGCATGATGTCGGCCGCGGATGCAGGTGTCTGCCTCCACCCCGAAACATGGAACCCCACATCCCCCACATAAGCCATTTTCTAGCGCGATTTGGGGTGTTGGGGTTTGGGGGATTAGGGTTCAGGAGTCTTCCAAGGCTCTTTTTCAAGGTTTATGTTACCCTAGAAGCCCAGTTACCTATATATTGGGTTCCTGTCCTTAAGTCCCTATATAAATTCATACTATCTATAACCCAAAGACCTACTATATGGGTACCTGGGCTTCTAGGGTTAGCTTGAGGGAATGCAACTGTTTTGGGATTTTGCAACACCAGAATTGTGAGAAATCTGGGGCCATGATCTTGGTACTCCCCATAAGCCCCCACATAATCCAGTTTGCATTTCATTTTGGATGTTCTTGTCCTTTTCATTCTCCAGTATCATGTCGGGGGGTCATATAACTGAAGCCCATACCCTCAACCCAAAAGGACTTAAATCTGGGACCATATTTTATTGTTGGTGATTGATGTGGGATATTGTTTTCAACGTGAAGGCAGCCTGGCACCGCAGCTGATGACTGTTTCTAACCCTGCTACCCTGAACCCTACCACCAAAACCCTAAAAAACCCACAACACTGCACCCTAATTGATTACCACAACACCAAACCCCAAACCCAAAACCCCTAAACCCCAACGTCTAAAAATCCCTAACGCAAAACCCTAAACACCATCTTTAAAAACACCTTAAACCTAGGCCCCACTCGCGCAATACCCCATGTGGCTGGACATAATCCCTACATGGTCCCTCAACCCCAAACCCTAAACCCCAAACCCTTAAAAGCCCTAAACCCTAAACCCCAAACCGTAAAACCCTAAACCCTAAAACCCTAAACCCTAAACCCCAAAACCTAAAAAGCCCTAAACCCAAAACCCCAAAAAATCCTAAACCCTAAACCCAAAAAGGGGCGCTAAGTGTCCCTGCCTGAGCTTGGCCGCTGTGGCCGGCAGAGCGCAATCGCTGCGCCAGCCGACGGAGGTCTACTCCTCAGTTCGGTTTGAGGGGTTTAGGGTGTTTTAAGGTTTAGGATTTAGGGTTTAGGGTGTTTTAAGGTTTGGGGTTTAGGGTTTTAGGGTTTAGGGGTTTAGGTCTACTCCTCAGTTCGGGTGCTTTTAGGGTAAGGTCCCTATAATAAGGACTATAGTATATACGGCTAATATGGGGTTATATAGGGTTATATAGGGTTTAGGGTAATAAGTTTGTTTTTTAAGGTTTCTGTTTAAGGTTTAGGGTGATAGGGTTTAGGGTTTCAGGTTAATATGGAGATGTATTGGTTGTTTAGCCCATCCCTGCAGCTAGTTTTAAGTTCAGGGTTCAAAGTTTAGATTTCAGGGTTTAGGTCGGGTTAAGGTTCAGGGATGAAATCTTGTTCAGGGTTCAAGGCTGCGGGTTAAGGAATATCGGAACCCTAAACCCTAAACCCTAAACCCGGAGTCTAGGGTTCAAAGTTTCGAGCCTGCAGGCACAGGCGTTGTAGTTAAGGGCCAAGAGCATAAAGTTTAGAGTTGAGGGTTTAAGGGTCCTAAACCCTAAACCCCCAAACCCTAAATCCTAAACCCTAAACCCTAAACCCGAAACCCTAATCCCTTATTATCCCCCTAATAGTCACTATTACCTGGGTGGGGGGGCCCACCTAAGGGATGAAACATGGGCTCAGGCACTTTTCTGGGCTTTTTGTGGGCTTCTAGGCCTCTTCCCAGCCTTTTCTGGACCTCGGGGCTTCTTCTAGGCTTCTGGACCTCTTACCAGCCGTTTTTCTAATGAATTTGCCAAACGGCTGTGAAACCAATTATCTTCCTTGCTGCGCTGGCGCACCTGGGAGCTTGCTCCCCTAAAATTTAGAGTTTAGGGTTTAGGGTAAGGTCCCTATAATAAGGACTAGAGTATATAGGGTTAATATAGGGTTATATAGGGGTTGTATATGGATTAGGGTAATCGGTTTTTAAAGGTTTCTGTTTAAGGTTTAGGGTAAGGTCCCTATAATAAG
>CAJNIZ010001590.1:6796-25769 GCA_905231905.1 Symbiodinium pilosum
CCCCAAACCCTGAGCCTAAACCCTAAGCCCTAAATGATTAGAAGCTCAAACCCTTATGCCACTAAGCCCCAAAGCCCAATAGTTTAAGGGGCACCCCCTCGGCAGCCTTGAAGCGCAAGCGGTAAACTGTGGTGCATTTCCTGCCTAGCGGCCTCTCGCTGCAACATCCTGCGTTTTCTTGAAGTAAGTTACAGTGCGGGGTCTGTAGGGATGCATAGGGTCATCTAGGGACTCTAATATAGACCCTAAACCCTTAACCGCGTGTTTAGGGTTACATCGGGTTCGATTTGGTTGCCTGGAATTACATATGATTGCATAGTGTTTTGGGATTTAAGGTTTAGGGTTTCGCATCCTATACCATCCAGAGTGACCTCCGTGATCTCCTTATAGTTTTGGGTTTAGGATTTAGGATTTAGGGTTTAGGGTCAACCCTCGGTTTGAAAGCCCACTACTGCTATTCAGGCTGGAGGCTTTGTTTGTCAACTTTGCGGGGTTCCCTCCCCAATCTCTAAACCTAGACCGCCTAGACCCCAAAAAATTTAGACCTAAACTCCAAACCCTAAGCACCAAAACATTCAACCCTACAAAACCGACCCTAAATCAAAATGTGGAGATTTCCTTTTTGGGGGTTCCTAATTAAGCACGGTTGTAGCATATTGGCGTCTACTATGGGCTTCTAAACCCTATAACCTTAAAGCTTAAACCCTAAACCCTAAAACCTTAAACTACCTTAAACCCTAAACTTTGAAACCTTAAACCTTAAACCCTAAACCCTAAAACCGTAAAACGCTGAACCCTAAAACCCAATACCCTAAACCCTAAAACCCTAACCATAAATCAGACTCTCAAGTGTGAGCCAGCCAAGGTTTATGCAGCCGAAGGCATGGCCGGGGTCGGGGGTTCGGGGTTCGTGAGCTTAAGACTGACCCTAAGGGTCCAAGGACCGAAATAATAGGCCCAAATACTATTAATATTATGGCATTTGGGCCCTAATACCCTATTATTTGAGTCCTTGGACCCTTAGGGTGAGGGTTCAGGAATTAGGTGAGTTAGGGTTTAGAGTTTTGGGTTCGGGGTTTTGTGATTGTGTGTGGGGTTGAGAGACTTGAGGGTTTAGTCCCATCGCAGTGTGCAGGTCTAGGGCTAAACAAACTTGAGCTAGGGTTTAGGGTTTAGGGTTTAGGAAGTGCTTGGGCGCAGCCGCAGCGCACGGGTTGAGGTTATTACCTGAACATGCAGGAGGCTTTCAAAATCAGAGTCCCCAGACATACCACAAGATAATCATCCTTGGGGGTTCGTCTGTGAACCCCCCTAAGCCCTAAACCCTAAACCCTAAACCCTAAGCCCTAAGCCCTACACCCTAACCCTATAAACCCTAAACCCCCAATCCGCTTGTAACTTTGCAAACTTCCTTTGCGCAGGCATTGCTGACATGCGTCATCCGAACGCCCTTTGTCAGCCGAGATGCTACTAGCAACTTGGCAGACCTTCACATGGGGGTTTCCCAACATTAGGGGTACCCCTAAGCCCTAAGACCCTAAACGTACCATCCTCATTATAGGGACCCCCGAAAGATGTACCTCTAATAACCCTCATTATAGGGACCCCTGAAAAAGTACCTCTAATTTTGGTAAACCTTCATGTCTGTGGCAGGTGTTGGTTGCTGACCAAAAGACTTTCAAGGTGATCCAGAAAGGAAACTTATAACCTAAACCCTAAACCATTAACCCCTAAACCCTAAGCCCTAAGAATTTGTCCCCTAAACCCTAAACCTAAACCCTTAACCCTAAACCATTAACCCCTAAACCCTAAGCTATTAACCCATAAGCCCTAAGCTATTAACCCCTGAAACCCTAAACCTAAACCCTTAACCCTAATTCATGCGGTGTATGTGGCGGGCTGCGGGGGTGCAACCTAAACCCTAAACCCTAAAGGGCACCCTTGTGGTTCACTCTTACTCCATCCAGGCAGAGGGTCCATGCAGCTATAGGGTTTAGGTTTCAGGGTTTAGGGGTTTAGGGTTTAGGGTTTAGGGGGTTAGGGTTTTAGGGGTTTAGGGTTTAGGGTTTAGGGTTTGGGGTAGTGAGTATATGGGAGCCCCTTTGGCCCCCTAAGTATATACCATATACCTACATGGACCCTTTGGGCCAGGCATTCATGCCTTGAGGGCGGTTACCTTCACGGAGGTTGCCGGATCGTAGGCTTTAGGGTTTAGCGTGAAGGGTTTAGGATTTAGGGTTCAGGTTTTAGGGTTAGGGGCTTTAGGGTGTATTTGCAAGCTTTTATCCGAGAAAAAGCCGCCGAGTCATTCGCAAGATCTCCTCTTCCTAACTCCAGGAATTTTGCTTCCTGGCAGTATCCTAAACCCGAAAGCCTAACTTCTGAACAGGTATATCCCTAGACTTGACCGGCCCAGCTGCTTTATACAGAACCTCCAATGTAGTTCCTTTTTGGGTAGTATATTATAACCCCTTACCCCCTAAACCCTTAACCCCCTAAGCCACTTAAACTCTAAACCCCCTAAACCCTAAACTCTAAACCCGCTAAACCCTAAACCTTAAACCCCCTAAACCTTATAAACCCTAAATCCCAAACAATACTACATAGGAGCCCTTGGGGTAAACTAGAGTCAGAGGCCTTTGAATTCTGAACATGAACCTCAAGGCTCTTAGACCTAACCGTTTAGGGTTTGGGGTTTAGGGTTTCGGGTTTGGGTTTTAGGGTTCAGGGTTTAGGGTAACCCTGAATCCCCCAAAACTCCCCAACCCCTATATACACACCCTAAATTCTAAACCACCTGAGTTTGCATCAAATTTTCTGTTCTTTTTTCAATCTGATGCTCCAGTCTTCTGTTAATTAGATGGGGCTCCTGACTTCCATTGTAAATGTGTAGAATTCTTCTATACCCTAAACCCTTGTGCAATATTAGCCCTAATTTCAACCTCATGTAGCGCATAAAGCCCTAAACCCCAAATCCCTAAACCCTAATGCTTGGTGGTGGTGTGAGCTGCGTCGAACCCCTACTCATAACCCCTCAACCCTCTCCCCTAAACCCTAAACCCAAGCCGAAAACCCCAGACCCGAAACCCTAGACCCTCAACCCTCTAAGCCCAAAAAACCCTAAACCCTAAACCCCTAAACCCTAAACCCTAGACCCTAGACCCTGAACCCTTCTAAACCCTAAACCCCAGACCCTGAACCCTCTAAACCCTAAACCCTAGACCCTGAACCCTCTAAATCCGAAACCCTAGACCCTACACCAGTTACTATAAGGTTCCTGAAAATAAGTATTAATTTCTGTTACCAACAATCCTAATATTTAGCTGAATTTATACTTTCTACTGGGGTTCCAAATCCCTTAGAGGTTAAACGTTCAGGCTTTCTTCGTGCCTTGCTTTGGTCGCAGCTGGTGCAGGAGGCCATCTGGAATCGGTCCTGAGGAAGGTTCAGGATGAAGGGTTTAGGGTTCTACAGTAGGGTTAAGGGTTTGAGGGTTTAGGGTTTAGGGTTCTAGGGTTTAGGGTTCTAGGGTTTAGGGTTTGAGGGGTTAGGGTTTAGGGTTCTAGGATTTGGGGTTTGGGGTTTAGGGCTTTAGGTTTAGGGTTTAGCAGGAACGGACAAGAGCGTGGAAGCTCTTTTTGGGGTTTAAGGTGGTAGGGAATGGCAAGGCAAGTGGAATATCAAGCAGGAACTGGGGAGCTGAAATGGGCTTTTCTGGTCTACTTGCAGGCTCATGCGACTTCTGGCTTAGGGTTTAGGGTTTTAGGGTTAGGGTTTAGGGACCGGGCCCCTCCAATGAGATTATAGGGATGTGCATGGTTCAAGGTTCACGGGTCTTAGTAACTACTCATGAGTGGGATTATAGCAATACTTATACTCCCCCTAGCTGGACTTCTGTAGGTTTCCCCATTCATGAGTAGGGTTGTAGGCCCAGTTATAAGTAGTCACTAATTAAGTCCCTTGAACCTTTAGCCCTAACCCCAAGCCCAACACTCTAATAAGTCACCATGCAGCATGAGCCTCCAGGTAGGGTTTAGGCTTAACCTGCTAAGAAACTACTCCTTAGGGTTGAGGATTTAGGGCTTAGGGTTGGGGCTTAGGGTTTAGGATTTAGGGTTTCGGGAATCAACAAGGAAATGAGACCTTGTGCACTTTTGGGGAGTATAGAAGTAGCTATCCAAAAAGATCGTTTCCTTCATTCTTGGCTGATACCGAGTAAGGACAGCGTTCTCCTCTAAACCACGGGTTTTAAGGTTGTAGGGTCTGGGGGTTCAGGGTCTAGGGTTTAGGATTTTAGGGTCTGGGGTTTAAGGTCTTTTAGGGTTTCAAAAGTATTGGACACTGGCAGTACTTGCCAATGTCCTATGCCACCCGAATCTCAACAACCCCCCCCCACCATCCTCAAATGAGGCCCGAATGAGCACTGGACAGGCCCTAAGCCTTAGGTCAGTCCCCGTTTACAGTAGTAGCTGCCGCAAAAGTTTAAAAAATACTAGCTCCTTAGAAAAGGCTTCTGTGAAGACAGTTCCTGGGATGGGGAATGACTTTACCCAAGCCCTATACGCTAAACCTTAAACCCTAAAACCTAAACCCTGAACCCCAAACCCCGAACCCCAAACCCCGAACCCTAAACCCTAAACATTTTTTGCGGGCGGGAGATGTGGAGACGGAGTTGAAATAGGATCCAATAACCACTAGAGTCTGGATTAAAATTCTGCGTGAGGGTCAGGGGGACTTAGTAAGTAGGTTAATAATAGGGATAAATGGGGTCATTATGTGGCTTATACGGCTTACAAGTATACTTACCAAGTCCCCCTGACACTCCAAGTAGCATACTAAAGTATCTTGGTTCACTACGCTTCGCCGCAACAGTGCTGAACATTTTCTTATTAATGGTTATTACAACTCCTAGTAATTCTTCTGAGAAATGTTATTGTTGGGGCGACTGACCAAAACCCAAGGTATCACGTACTGGTGGTTAGTAGGGAATTATCATATCAACCCCAGCCCCAAACCCCTAAACTGCAACATGGTGCCCCATGCATGCTCCATTCTCTTCAGGGGCACTCGCGACCGTTGAAGCCTCATCTACTATGGGGTTGTCATTCAGGGTTTAGGATTTAGGGTTCCAGGTTTAGGGAAATGACCCCCCCCATATGGGGAAATCAAATGGAAAAGAAAATGTGAAGTGAAAACTGGGGTTACATAGGGGTTTGTACATACTGTTACCAAGGTCCCATTCCTTGGAACATTATGGTCTACGGCACCTTAAATGAACGTCAAAATGATATCAGAAATTATGTGAGCTATTGTCTACACTCCCAGTATCCCCCTGAATAACCCGTATAGTAGTTTCCTATATGACCCCCTATATACACCCCTTTATTTAGACTATAGCTCATGTGGGTTGCTGTTTTACCTGAAGCCGCGCATGCCTTGCCTCAGCGCTAGGCTCTCAGTGAGTTCTCCTACGATGCAGAGATCGCCAGCCCCTTCCTCCTGCAGTACATGGAACCGTTTTTCCGAGCTTTATAGTGTTTAGGGTTTAGGGGGCGTGATATTGGGTATGTAGGTGCATTTATAGGGATGTGTAGGGTTTGGCTTTCGCGGCCTGCCCCAAATTAGCATAAATCCCCGCATAGGCTCCAAATGAAAAGCAGCAGTCTTTTTAGGTCCTTTGAGAGCTTCATATTTGTTTTCAGCGATGGCAGAGTCTGTGTAGTTCGCCAAAAGCCCATCGAGCAATTGGGTGGTCTGCAGTAGTGGCTAGCGCTCAGAGAAGATTTAACGTACAAAGCACGCTTAAAACCCTGATCCTTAAAACCTTCCACCCTAAACCCTTAACCTTAGTCATCTTTGTCTCTAAAGTCTTCCAGCAGAGGCTCAAAGAGTGCGAAGCCAAGGTTGTTCGTACAGCCTCGATGCCGCGGATGGTGCTATTGTGCTGTCGTGCCTTGAACCTATAGAACAGAACCCAAAGGTTTTTTGGGCTTTAGGGTTCAGGGTTTAGGGTTGGGGTTTAGGGTTGGGGTTGAGGCTTTTGAGTTTGTCTTGCTAGGATTCTAAAAATCATTTCAAATCGAGATTCCGTGCTTTGGGGTTCTTCTGCTCCAAATCCAAGAAGTAGCATCTACAAAGATCCATATCCAAAAGTTGGTTTTGGGCCGCTCAAGTCTCTACAAAGCTTCATTATCCCTAAACCCTGAGCCCCAATTATGTAGGAACCCACAGTATAGAGCAACTTAGCGGGCGTAGTGTCATTATCTTGCTCCCCTACGATTGTCTTCTTGTACTACCGTGATCACTAGAATAACTGCGTGAGCCGAAGTATCTTCTACCTTTGAAAATTAGGGTTTAGGGTTTAGGGTGTATACTGAAGTCATGTGGAGTTTTTACCGTGACAGCCCCAAACCTGAAGTTTTTGTTTTTTCTCGTTTGGTAACTCTCTAGGTCAACAGTAGTCCGTATGCATCGGGGATTCGCATTCAACCCAAATTCTAGACCTCAAGCCTTGACTTCCATTTTGAAACGTAGAGCCCAAGCCCCTAAACCCGAAATTCTAACGTCTCACAAAAGAATCCCTAATCGGACCCCATAATCCCCTTACAGCCCCTAAGCAGAGCCTTGGGGGTCCCTAAAGGAAAGCTCTCTGAACCCCAATCCTCAACTCCTAAGCTGGAATCCCTAAACCCTAGCCCCTGACCCTTAAATCCTACACCAGAATCCCTAAATCCTAAACCCCCAAACCTTAAGGTCAAACTCCTTAATCCCTACCCCCTAAATCCTACACCCTAACCCTAAACCCTACACCCCCAAACCAAAAGGTGAATCCCAGATGTGAACTGCAGGGCCGGTGGCTTCCACGACAAGCTGGGAGTTCTCATTGAGGTGGGGTTCACGGCTTTGTTTGAGGGTTTAGGGTGTCTAGGGGGTTTAGGGGGTTTAGGGTTTAGGAAGTAGGGTTTATGGTTTAGGGTGTCTAAAGGGTTTAGGGTGTAAGGTTTAGGGGTCTAGGGAGCAGGGTTTAGGGTTTAGGGGCAGTGACTGGAGTCATGGACAGGGATGGGGGAACAGGTGACTAGGGCCCTGGAGGGGTTCTGTAGGGACTCATTCCTGTGCTTCCTGGTTACAAGAGGCAGGTTGGGCATCAAGATTTACATGTGGCAAAGTCGGCGATCCCGCGCTTAAAAGAACAAGCCCTACACCCTACACCGTAAGCCTAAGTTGTAAGCCCTACGTGCTGAACCTTAAGCCCTCCTGAACCCTACATCCTAAATCCGAACTGCTAACTCATAATCCCCAAGCCCTAAATCCCAAACGCTGTATGATCTCAGTTTCCATGTATTTTTCCAGTTTCTTTTGCATTCGATCATCCATTATCGGGGTTAACCCCCCTCTAAACTTCTATCATCCCTATGTAACCATATCTATATATATATATATGTGTGCATATGTATATCCCTGGGAAAATCCCGTACAAACGCTCCTAAACCCTCAAACCCCAAACCCCTTACCCCTTAACCTTAAACCCTAGACCATAAAGCCCCCACCCCTTAACCCCACATCCTAAATCCTAAACCCTAAATCCTAAACCCTAAAACCTAAACCCTAATCTTGCAATGGCCTTTGTGTGGGCACCATCCTTAATGTCAAGTTTTCGGTGTTCTTATGACATGCCAATTGTTTCAGGCTACTCTGTTTAGTGTCACGTTTGGGGGGCCAAAATGGAATTTTGGAGTGGGGCCGTACCCACTAAAGTCACCATTAAATCCTAAACCGTAAACCCTAAACCCTAAGCCCCGTGCACCTAGACCCGAAATCCTAAACCCCTTTCCCCCTGAATCCTATATACCCTAAACCCTGAGGCCCTTAGCCCTCAATCCTAAACCTTACATCCGAAAGGTTAAGGCCCAAGCTCTGAATCCTAAACCCTGAATTCGAAGCTCTATAACCCCGAAAGCCTAAACCCTAAACTCTAAACCCTAAACTCTAAGCCCTAAACCCTAAACCCAAACCCTCATCCCTAAACCCCAAGCCCAACGACGAGGCTGTCACGGCCAAGATGCTGCAAATCGGCACGGAATCTATCGACTCCGGTCTGCATAGTTCAGGGGCCGAACGTAGGGTTTTCTTCACCCAAAATTAGGGGTACCTTGGGTACCTTTAAAGGGGTTCTACAGGGGTTTACATAGGGCTATGAAGGGTTTAGGGGTTAGGCTTAAGGGATTTAGGGTTGAGGGTTTAGGGATTAGGGTTTTGAGTTTAGGGTTTAGGGATTGGGATTTTGAGTTTAGGGTTTAGGGATTGGGGTTTGGGGTTTCCCAAAGTTGCCGCTACCATTTTGGGGGCGCCCGTAATGAGGATTATAGTATTTTTGAGTCTATATTGGGGTACCCCTATTTTGGGAACTACCATACTGGGTTCGGGGATAAGGGGTTTTAGGATTCAGGGCTTAGGGTGATTCAGGGTATAGGGTCTGTTGATTGGGATTTAGGACTCAGGGAATCGGAGAGGCAATTGGAATTATACTTGCATTTAGGGTGCACCTATCTCCGAACTACGGTGTAGAGTTTAAGCTTACTTATCGCTAGTTCGAGCTGGCATCAGAGCAGGGGAGCAATTAGTGCAGAAGCCTAGTTGCCAACATGTAGCCATAAGTTCCTCGTGTAGAACTGCCCTTAATCTTTTCCCCATCAAACCCTTGATCCCTCAAAGCCTAAACCCTTAACCCACAAAACCGTCACGCCCTTAAACCCTAAACCCTTAGCCCATAACCCCCTTGAACCCTACCACCTATGGTAATTCGAGGGTACACGAAAGAGCCCTGAACATGGTATTGGTGCTTACTCCGACCTCCACATATTTAAAGGTTTAGGATTCAGGGAATATGGGAATTTAACCCCTAGATGATCCCTAGAAAGTATATTCCCTTATTCCCTACTAACCACCAGTAAGTCTTACTTAGCCCACCCAAGCTGCTGCCTTGCGCACAGCTGCCCATGAACCTCCACGAACCTTCGGTTCAGGGTCGGGTTTTAGAGCTTCGTCTCCCTGAAAGGTACCCCCTAAATCCTCAAGACAGGATAAAAAAATTACAATTGCTTAGGGTTCCATTTCTCTTTTTCCTCAGTCTCAAAATCTCGAGATTTTGAATGCTCAAAGCTAAAAAAGAGCCCCCAAACCCTAAGGGATTGTAATAATCCCAAAGCCATGCGCTCTCTAAGGAGTCGGTCCCTGAGAATTTCTACAACCTGGTGGCTGACCGCATGGCAGACGCGCTGAAGAATCAGGCGCCCTCCTTAAGTTGGGTTATCTAGGGTTTAGGGTTTAGGGTTTACAGTCTACTCTCCTTAAAGGGGGTTACATAGGGGATTATATGGCCGAGTATGTTAGGGCTTATGGGGATACTAGGAGTTTAGACTATATAGCTCACACGACCTTAGCCGACTAGAGTACCCTAATCTTAGCTTTGTTTACCTGGCAGCGAAAAAATTGAAAAGAACATGGAAATTTCGATAATGTATGGGTTATATATGGATTACTTTAAGGATCCATTCCTTCATTCCTAGCTAACCAAAGGTAAGTAACCCTCAAGGTAGAAGTTACTTCAGGCCTGGCAGAAAACCCTTGGGTTTAGGGTTTAGGGAAACCCTAAACCTTGTTGCAGATTTTTTGGTATCAGCGTAGCCTTGTCATGCTGCTTGGGGTTTGGGACTTCAGGTTTTGGGTGCAGGATATGGGCTTCACAGGGCTTGTGAGATCCATAGTCTAAACTCCTTCAAGGGGGTTCGTATACAAGTAGGGGATTTATATACGGGAGCATTATAGGGGTAATTCGCAGGGGGATACTAGGAGTTTAGACAACGGCTCATGTAGGGTGTTTGACTTAGGGTCTAGGGCTTTGGGATGTACCCGTGGTGTCTTGGCATGAGGTAGAGTAGCACAGCGCAGATGAAGGAGAAACCTAAAAGCTTAAAACCAAAAGCCTTGCATGACTGAGCAATCCTTCGCTTGTTGGTTTCAGTTTTGGCAGAGCTCTGCCAGACTGTCGTCATTGGATCTGCCCTTCTTCTCTCCCCCAATACCAGCTTAAGTAAGCCCCTATAAGCAAGCCTAATTAGATTTTGGAAAAGTAACGGGGTTGGAGTTTCGGATCTCAGAATGTAGGCGGCTTTGCAACCAGAAAGCAGACACAAGAGGATTTTCCGGTTGCACATGCTTCGCAGCTTGCTGCTTGGTGTTCGGTATAATATGAGCTATAGTCTAAACTCCTCAAAGAGGGTTATATAGGGGGAATATATACGATATTATTATAGGCTTACTGGGGGGGATACGGGAAGTTTAGGCCTCATAAAGAGGCCAAAGTAATGTGCTAGGGTTTGGGGTATATTTCAACGTTGTTGTGCAAAGGTTCGAGGAAATCACGTTGCTCATCTCATGGGCTTCAGGAGAACTGATGTGGGCATTTTCTGGACTTCTGGTTTTGCGTGCGTCTAAACCTGAAACACTAAACCCTCATGAAACTAAACTCTAAACCCTAAACTCTACGCTTCAAAGCCTACATTCAAAATTCTAAACCCTAAGCCCGCCCTAAACCCTAAACCCTAAAACCCTAAACCCTAAACCCTAAACCTTAGCCTGTTGACAAAGTACTCAGGCCAACCCCAACTCCGGTCTTTGCTGGGCTTGATTTGGTAGTTTCCCTAAATAAGGGGACACCAATATAGACCCCAAATTAGTTTAGGGTTTAGGGTTTAGGGTTTAATCCTTATTATAGGGACCCCCCAAAAGGGTACCCCTAATTTTGGGAAACCCCCATTTAGGCTGACCCGAGATCCTTTGATAATCAAAGGGTTCAGGGTTCACATAGGCTTTAGGGTTCACATAGGGTTCAGGGTTTAGGGTTCACATAGGGTTCAGGGTTTAGGGTTCAGGGTTTAGGGTGCACATAGGGTTCAGGGTTTAGGGTTCACATAGGGTTTAGGGTTCAGGGTTTAGGGTTCACACATAGGGTTCAGGGTTCAGGGTTTAGGGTTCAGGGTTCACACAGGGTTCAGGGTTCAGGGTTCAGGGTTCACACAGGGTTCAGGGTTCAGGGTTTAGGGTTCACATAGGGTTCAGGGTTTAGGGTTCAGGGTTTAGGGTTCACATAGGGTTCAGGGTTTAGGGTTCAGGGTTCAGGGTTCACATAGGGTTCAGGGTTCACAAAGGGTTTAGGGCTTAGGGGGATGTTTAGGTTTCAGGACGCAATGCCAGAAACAATACCTGTTACCCTAAACCCTAAACCGGTTACTGTAGGTCAGTTTGACAGGGCATTGGCCCCAAATTGTGCAACCTAAGTGTTATCGTGCTTCTGTCGTGCATGCCGCTTGACTTACTGGTGTTCAAATGTTTAAAGGTGCACCCTACAGCATAAATCCTAAACCCTAAACCTCAAATCCTAAATCCTAAACCCTAAAGCCTAAATCCTAAACCCAAACCTTAAACTCCCCTGCTCCCCGATTGAGCACCCCAAACTCCAAACAATGACCTAGTGTTTCGGGCTTTAAGGTCAGTTTCTGCTCCTCTCCCTAAGCCCTAAACCTTAGGGTTTCGGGTTTAGGGTTTGGGATTTAGGGTTTAGGGTTTAGGGAAGCCCTAGAGTCTAAGACCATAAGCCCACTAAATTGAGACTTCGCGAGAGCTGCGAGGCCTACCACAGCAGACCGTTGTCCCAGGCAATTTTGCAGTTACGTTGCGGGTGGGAGAGGGGAAATGTAGGGGCTATGTGAGCTATAGTCTACACTCCTTGAAAGGGGGGTTATATTGGGAAAATATAAGGTTCATGTTATGGGACTTCTTAAGGGGGATATTAGGAGTTTAGACTACAGCTCATGTGGGGTTTACATAGGAATAGATACTGGGTATATAGGCGTGTCATCTAGGGTTTAGGTTGGAGAACCAAATGTAAAACTTCGAAAATGAGATGTAAGCTGAGTTTTATCTACGGCTGTGTACGGATTGAAATGTAAGGCCTTAACAACTAGAATCGAGTGTTGGTGTACATGAAGCAGTGAGTACAGGGTGTTTATGATGTAATTTGTGAGGGAATGATATTGGCAATTCTTTAGGTTGCACAACAAGCACGGGTTCCTTAACCCGGAACCTGAAACCCGAAACCCTGGAACCAGGTAGGGAAGTGTACTTGTTATGCCCTACCTGCCTTGAGACCTGCTGTTGGACTTGGTACACCGGATTCCACATCTGATCAGAACTTGCGACTTTACACGAGTCCCCGGTACCATTTTATTTCTCATGATTATAAGTACCCTAAACCCTAAACCTGATTTTCTGTGTTGAGTACCGTCTTTGTGCTTTCATGGCTCCTGTTGGTCACCTTCTCATAACGCCGTGCATTTCTTGACGCATCGACTTGCTTTGGAATGTAACAAATGGCAGTTGTTCAAGATATCCGTCCCCCAAATACCCAGCATGTATGTTCTCTGTTTGGTTAGGATCCATTTATAAGGAAGTGTATTCCCAATGGTCCCTTCTTTACATGGACCTTAGTCTAAACTCCTAGTATCCCCCTTAATAACCCCTATAGTAGTCCCCTATACAATCCCCTATATAACCACCCTTTAAGGAGTTTAGACCCTAAACCCTAAACCCTATATAACCCCGCTTTAAGGAGTTTAGACTATAGCTCACATGGAGCTTTAGAACCAACCCCTGAGGGGTTTCCTTGCACGTGGCATGTGAGGCTCTGACTTGCAAGAGCGGCCTCATAGGATTTAGGGTTTAGGGTTTAGGATTTAGGGTTTAGGGTTTAGGGTTTAGGATTTAGGGCTTAGCGTTCAGGATTAAGGGTTTAGGGTTTAGATTATGCAGCGGTTTTAATAAACAGGGGCAGCCCAGTATAGACCTCAAAAGATTGCGAGGGTTTAGGGTTTAACCCCAAGAGGGACCCCGAATCTCCGGAATCCCTGATGTAGGTGTTTGCTCGCAAGACCTGATGTCGAAAGAAGCTGTTTCAGGTTGTCTTTTTGGGGGCTGTTGGGCGATACCATGTGGGAGTCTCTCAAGACAAATCCTACACATTCCCCAATATGGATTTCCGATATCCTCTTATAACTCCTGAATATCCCTGGGTCCGTAGATTACCCCCGTTTTGAAAAACTCCCATGTGGTCTCCATGTTTAGCACGAGCTCCAGTTTGCTTTGATCCAGGTTAGGGTTCAAGATTTAGGGGTAGGGAGTAGGATTAGGGTTTAGGGTTTAGAGTAAGAAATGGGGTTCCGTCATAGTGGAAATTATTGTGCGGGATAATCTACGGGCCATTATTCCTTAGCACCAGTTAGAAGATTTGAGATTAATTGTGCGGTATCAGGTCTTCTCAAACCGTGTGGTTCCAAAGGCTAAAGCAACTCTATATAGTTCTCAAATTTAAATGATGATTCATTCTAGGGGGTCTAAGTCTTAGATACCATTCGGGGTCTGGGTTTGCTGGTTTCTCCTTACTGTAGGATTTGGGATTCAGAGCTGCAGGTTTAGGGGCCGGGGACCAGCTCGCCGGGATTTACAATAGTATCGGTCGCATTTAGCACCTTGCGGCGTCCCCAAAAACCTCGAAATCTCAGTGCTTACGCACCTAAACTGCGCAAGACCCTAAATTCCCCTATAGGGTTCAAATCCTTAAAAGGACTTCGTCCTCTGGAATTCTGCCTGAACATCACACCATGAGCAGAGCAAGATCCTGTCCCCTGAAAGCTTAGGGGTTTAGTGCTTACCACAAACTGGCAGTTTAGGGTTCAGAGTTTAGGGCTTACTTAGGGTTTAAAGCTTAGGGTTTAGGGCTTAAGGTTTAGGGGTTTAGGGCTTAGGGGTTTAGGGGCTTAGGGTAATGTATGTCATATTGATAGACTTTCAGTCCCAGTCTAGGTATCTATTAGATCCCCACCTTACCCTAAACTCTACATATCCCAATGCAAGTTAGGGCCCAATGTAGGTACCCTGGATAAAAATGAGACCAGGCCGCACGTCGATTCTCCGAACTCACGAAACGGGGCGGCTCATTCTCTGTGGAGGCTTGGGTTTTGGTGTTTCGGGTTTTTGGGTTTAGGAGTTTAATGTTTGGGGTTTCGGGTTTGGGGTTTGCGGCGCCAGGGTTTATGGGTTTGTGATTTAGGCTTTTAGGGTTTAGGTGTCTACGTGGTCGTGTTTTAGGGTTCAGGGTTTTGGGGTTTGGTGTTGTAGGGGTTTGGGGTTTATAGGGTTTAGGGCTGTGGGGGTTAAGGGTTTGAGGGTTTGGGGTCAGGACTTTGGGAAAGTGTTGGTAGAGTTTTGAGGCTGGGGCTTGGGGATTTAGGATGTAGGTTGGACACTGCTCCGCTCAGTAAATTTGGATATTTTCTGTATCATCTTATAACACACCCTTGATACTCAACCCCGTTGTAGACGGAACCTACACCTTAAGCCCTAAACCCTAATCCCCATAGTATTGACGTGCTTGCGTGGAGACAGTGCCCATGGTTTTGGGATCAGGGAGGTGCAGCTTTCAGGTTTCAACTTTTGCAGGGGTCACGGTCTTGGATTTAGGGTTCAGGGTATGGAGTTTGGTCAAGGTGTCCAAGCCACACAGGCAACCGCCTTCCCCAGATGGCAAGAGGGACTCATGTATATAGTAGGTGTCATGCAACTTGACATGATTAGATGAGGTGTAGTACTGCAAGGTCATGCAGGATGTGTGTTATAAGCAGTCCGTAAGTCCAAGGGCACCCCCTTCTGGAAAAGCTCCCTGCACCTTAATCCTTTAACCCGAAGCCATAAAACCCTAAACCCTAAACCCTATGTATGTATACAGGCTAGACTCGCTGGTGGTCTTCGTGCATGTCCAGCGATGTTTGTTAAAAGGTTTCCGAAACCTTTCGGGCTTGCTGTTTAGGCTTATAGTCCCCCTTAAGTAGATAGAATATGGCTTTGGGTACATGATAATAAGATCCCCATCTACCCCATATTCTATCTACTTTAGGGGGGACTAGAAGGGTATTGAGGGGAACCACAAGCCCCTCAAGTCCAGACCCTAAACCCTAAACCCTAATTCCTGGGAGTTCCTGAGTCTCTAAGACCTATCCTCCACTTAGACAGAGCACTTTCGGGAACACATCTTGCGCCAAACCCTTGATAACCTTCAAGATCCAAATCCTAAACCCTAAATCCCGAACCCTCAACCCTAAAACCTAAATCCCGAACCCTGCGCCCTACATCCTAAACCCTAAACCCTAAACCCTAAATCCTAAACCCTAAACCCTAAACCCTAAATCCTAAACCCTAAATCCTAAGCCCTAAATCCTAAGCCCTAAGCCCCTGAACACCTTGCGGCCAACCCTTAATGCCTCTGCTGCAGGAGCTGTTGGAGGCATTCGAAGCCAAGATCACCCGAATCTGGGCTTAGGGTTTGTAGTAATTTGAGCCATAGTCTTATCTCCTTAAAGGGGGGTTATATAAGAGATTATATAGGGGACTACTATAGGGGTTATTAGGGGGAATACTAGCAGTTTAGACAATGGCTCATTTGGGCTTGGGATTCAGGGTTCTGGGGTTTGGGATTTGGTGTTGCAGCTTGTAGGGGTAAGGGTTAAGGTAGTGCGATGGAGGCGCTTAAGGGTTTCGTTGGTTAAGGATTTAGGGATTTGCGTCTCGGGTTTGGGGCTTCGGGCTTAGTGTTTAGGGTTTAAGGCTTAGGGCTAGGGCTTACGGTGTAGGGCATGGGGTTTACGGCAGTTCAGGGCTTGGGGTTTAAGGTTTTGTTTTTCAAGTGTCTAGAGTTTAGGCCTCTGAGTTTGGATGTACGGCCAATGTTACATTACATCCCTGTGTATACCTGAACCGGCGACAGATAAAACATACGATTTTTTCAAAGATTAATTTGATCGTAGCAGTACATTTGATCCTGACAATCCTGCGTGACCCTGATTAAGTAAGCTATACCTTTGGAAGTATATCTCGGGAATGAAGGTATTCTCGCACATTGAGGTCTCTGTGTATCTGGAGTATCCACATCAACCCCAGCTTCCATTTCATTGTACATTCGCTCGCCCATTTGGCTCTCCAGTTTGGGGATATTTCCGTTATGCAACCCTAAACTTCTGAACCCTAAATCCTAAGCCATACAGAAAGTAGTAAATAGTACCCCAGGGGTATCTGAGGAAATTCGCTCTGCAACGTCGTCCAGGAGATGTTCACTACGTGCCATGCAGAGGCCACCGCACAATGGGGTAATGTAGGGGTGCAGGGCTTATAGTCGCCAGTATAGCATAAGATTAGATCCTCCCTCTGCATGTAATAGTTTTCATCGGAACATAAACTTGCTTGGTTCAACCTATTAGCTTCAAACACCAAGTATCGCTTCTCGAACGGGGAGTCTTTCCAAAATATATAGGCAGCTGCACCTAGCAACGTGCTCTTTGGCTGCTGTGCGTCGGGTTCCGCCAGAAGCACAGGTTCGTTCTGCGGGCCCGTACCATCGTGATTGTAGCATACTGGGGATGCCGAGAGACCATAGAGAGACCTTAATTCTTGAACTTGCCGCGTGGAGGCTTGGTGCCGGATTGGGCTAAACCTTGAGCCCTCAGGGGTTCTGTAGGGAAACCCAAAACCCAACCCATGAGCCCGACTTCCAAACAGTAAACTCTGAACCCTTAGCTCGGTTTAGGGCTTGGGATTTTGGTTTAGGGTTTTAGGGTTTAGGGTTTAGGGTTTAGGGGTTTATGGGTGCGGCATGTAAAAGCGCTCACACGATAACCCGGAAACTTGAGCATCATTCCATGTCGCCTTAAAGATTTGGATCCTAAATCCTTGCCCCTAAACTTCAAACACCTAAGCACTAAACCCCTAAAACCCTAAACCCTAACCCATACATCAATGCACCGTTCTGCGAGGCTTTGGTCATGGGCAACCAGACGCCCGAGGAGCGTGGCTTGTTTTCGAGCTGCAAGTGCATGAGTGGGTTTAAGGTTTTAGGGGTAGAGGGTTTAGGGTTCAGGGTGCAGGGTTTAGGGTTTAGGGCTTTAGGGGTTTACGGTTTAGGGTTCAGGGTACGGGGTTTAGGCTTTAGGGTTTAGGGTTCAGGTTTTTGGGTTCAGGGTTAAGTTTTAGAGTTTAGGGTTTAGGGCGTTGTTCGCAAAAGTTGAAGCACGTGAACTGGGTTTTCTCGAGGTGCTTCTACAGAAGAGGCCAATGGGAATAAGTTTCCTTAAAAGGGATTTAGGGGGTTTAGGGTTTAGGGTTTAGGGTTTAGGGCCTACCCTAAAAAGGCAGCATACCTCATGACCCCTTTTTGTGGAAAGGCAGCTTGAATAGTTGTTTTAAGTAGGTTTTTATGTCCCGGTATAGCCCTCTATAAGGTCCTTTTAGCAGAAGTGTCACGTCAGCTTTAAGCCTCTGAGACCCTAAGCTCTAAACCCCCAAACCCCTGAACTGTAAGCCCCAAAGGGTTTGGGGCTGAAGGTTTTTGGGGGAGACTCGAAACCCTGAATCTCAAAACCCCAATTCCTGAAAGCCTCAAACCCCTTATTCCCGAAGCCCTAACACCCAAAGCTCGCAGAGCCCCCTAAATCTCCAAGCTTGGCTTTAGCCCACACCCAAAATCCTATTCCCCAGACCCCACACCTTGAACCCTATATCTTGACCCTAAGGCTATCCCTAGATCCTAAAACCCTAAACCTTAAATCCTAAACCCTAAATCCTAAACCCATAAACATAAACCCTAAACCCTCAATCCTAAAACCCTAATCCTAAACCCTTGACCCTCCGTTGCAAGGACGCCATCAGCTTAGCTGGGAAGCTCGAAAGTAGCCTTGGTCTGAACTGCCTTGGACTCAGGTTCTTATAGGGATTAGGGTTTAGTGGTTTAGGATTTGGGATTTAGGGTTTAGGGTTTAAGGTTTAGGGTTTAAGTTTTGGGATTTAGGGTTTAGGGTTTGGGGTTTAAGGTTTAGGGTTTAGGGTTTAGGGTTTGGGGTTTAGGGTTTGGGGCTTACAGCTCAGGGCATCTCGGGTTTAGGAATACGGCTTGTGGATTTAAACGTTTAGGGGTCTAAGGTTTTGAATCTAGGTTTTAGGGCTCAATCAGGATTTAGGTTTTACAGCTGAGGGTTGACGGTTTTGGATTCACGGATCTAGGGTATAGGGCTTAAGGTTTAGGATTCGGGGGTTTGGGATTTAGGGCTCTGGAATTTAGAGCTTAGGATTTAGGATTGAGGGCTTGGGGTCTGGGATGTAGGGTGTGAGGTTTCGGATTTGTTTTATGTGGCTTCGGGTCAAGGATGGGCAGCTTCGGTGGCACTCTATTGGAATATACATATGTATATATATATATGCGCACTTGTGTGTGTGTGTGTGAGTATTTTCATATATATATATACACACATATATATATATATATATTCATCTATTTGTTTATGTATTATATATGTATATATGCATACATGCCTTGGGGGGAAACGCACTTCGAGAACAACACATGTATGACTGCAAGCAGACATGTATTTTCAAAAAGTAGCGAAACCATCGTTATTTTCGGTGTGTTCAGCTGTTCCAGATGAGGGCGGGGGACCATGTACATATATATATATATATGTATATGTGTGATGGTATCGAAATAAAAAAAATTCGGGACATATATATATATATGTATATATCCACCTTCTGTGTTTTTTGGCTTAGGTTGCAGGGGCTGCTTTTGGGCTTTGTGGTTTAGGTTTCTAGAGTGGAAAGTCTCAGATTTACGAGTTGATGTTTAGGGTGTAGGGCTTAAGACTTGGGATAGAGAGCTAAGGTTGTGAAGTATCCCCTGTGAAGAGGGTCATAGGGACAGATAGGGATGCCCTAACTAAACCCTAAACCCTACTGCGCCGGGCCGAAAGTTCGACCCACTCTAGAACTAAAAAAAATTGTCCCACTCAGTCAGAGATGCAGCCCCCTTTTCCCCGTA
>CAJNIZ010001592.1:0-19965 GCA_905231905.1 Symbiodinium pilosum
CCCTCACAGGCCAGTCCATTCAACAAGGTGATGATCGTTTGCAGTCTCCCTAAACCCTAAACCCCTAGCTCACATGAATCCCCAGGACCCCCCAATATCCCAAGGATCTCCAGCTCTAAGGCCTCGAAGACAGGCCGTAGGTCTGCAAACGGCAGGAGCCTGAGCCGCAACCACCGAGACCCGCAGAGGATAATGTTAATAATCATCATTATCAGTCATATTAATGATACAAATCATAACAGTAAGTATAATGAATAGGAATAGTAGTAATAACAATAGTGGTAATGATCATACTGACGATAATAAGGGAAATCAGAGTGGCAATAAGACTGGTAACAGGAATGATAGTAGTGAAATCATACTAATGGTATAAATAATGATCGTAATCTTAAGAAGAAGAATAAGAATGATGCTAGTAATAATAGGTGTGCAGTTTTGAGGTGGGTTTAATGTAGGTTTTGGGTCCTGTAGGGCATGGAGGCCCTGCAGAACGAGTACCGACGTGCTGTGGGAAGTGAACTGTACTCAAGCGGACTGCCGGCATGCACTGCGCTTCTACAGGAAGATACCGGGCTTAAGGGGATCATATAGGGATTCTTTGTTTATGGCAGGCCTCTGCGTCTGTACTCTCTGAGGCATTTTACATAGGGAGAAACTTCTCAAGCAGCGGACCCCAGAGGTAGGGCGCACTCAACGGCCACGCAGGACACTGGCATCTTGCTTTTACATGCACAAAACATCATGGACACGAAAATGTACATCCACAATCCTAGGAAAGCTGAGGAAGTGGCCACTCATAGCAGCCAGACTTCGAATAATCCGGCCCCGGCGCATCCATTGCTGCAGCCACATCGCGGTGAAAGCCAAACCCGCTGAACGTTGGCGAGCAGTTGGTAGAGTGATGCGCCAAATATCATGCACAGGTTGGTGGTAGCATTACGACTGACCTGATTCAACAACAATGGCAATCGAAACGATGGTGGATTCTCAAGATAAGAACTGGCGCAAGAGCATGACACCGCGTTGGGCCTGCTGTCTAGCTACGCTCTCATGTGCACATCAGCTTGGCTTGGACGTGGTTTTTCCCTGCTGGCTTGAGAGGGAACATGTACAAAGTCCGACGTATTCCTACGATCCCTGTGTCTACATCTAGAGTCATGACAAACTTGGCGAACTTGACCGGACATATGGACTGCAGACGGATGCACACATGTGCATGCGCGTGTAAAAGCACATGCATGCACATACATCTTTATGGTAACCCCTTTAAAGGGCGCCACCTTGCAGAAATCCCCTGCTGCGGGCCTCCTCCATTGCTTTCACCTGCTCCTCTGGCTTCCTTTCGGCTGAGGGTTATAGCAGCGGCGGCAATCACGGTAACAGTGCAGCGAAACGCTGACCACAGCAGAGGCGCAGGGGCTCCAGTTTGAGCTGCAGCTATCGCAGTTGAAATAGCAGCCGTAGTAATTGGTTATAACCATGCAAATCCATATCGAGTGTGGCAGTGGCAACTACACTTTTGGGAGCGACCAATAGGTGTAAGGTAGGGATAGTAGGGCCTAGACTTCAAAGGCGCAAACCAGGCCACTTCACAGGATGCAAAATTAACGTGTCGCACATTGAGCAGACCCAACCGAGGGGCCCAAGACCTAGACCCAAGAGGCAAAAGCGAGAAGTGACTGAATGTGAAGGAGCCCTTTTGGAAAGAGGAAGAACTCCAACGATCATGGACAAGAGACTTTATGCATTCTGCTATCACTAAGATGTTCTTGCACTGGGCTCATGCGCTGCAAACCTTAGGACCCTTACCCTCTGGGCCTTATCAGCGAGGCTTTGTCGTCATCCGACAGCCCATTCAGGTTTCGCCTCACACGCTCCACCTGGCCGGTGTATGAGCTGTAGTCTAAACTCACTACAGGGGGTTATGTAAGGGAGTATTATACTAGGAATTTAGATTATAGCTCAGTTCGGGAGAATCTTGGCAGATTCCCAGTTGTACCTCTTGCTAATGCAGATTTCATGTCTAGCGCGCACGGCCGCCCCCCACCCCCCCGCTTCGTTTGGGCCCCGTTCAGCGTTGGCTTTGTTTAGTGTTCAGGGTTTTCGGAATATTCATCAACGAAGGTCTATCAATTCTTCAGCACCTCCTCCTGCTGAGGGTTCTCACGGCCAATCATGTATTGGACACTGAAAGAATCGAAGGCTGCTGAGAACCCTCAAGCTCTTTACTCCCTATACAATCCCAAAGTCATCCACACAAACATAATCCCGATTCCCTCGCTACACACTCCTGTCCCACCCGAATACCCACCCTTAGCGATAGAGGGGCCTGCGCAGCCAACACTGTCCCTGCCTCACGGCTTGTCATGTCGCGGTACTGGCGCAGGTTGTCCAAACAGGTGGCAGCAGCCTCAATTTTCTGGGGTCCAGTGCTTTACAATCCTTACATGGAGGCGCTTGGGATTCCAGCCAGCTGGTAGGTACAGATACAAGAACTGGAGTTGCTAAATCTGCCCTCTGGCCAAAGCATTTTCAGGCTGGCGGAGTTCTTGACATTTGAAAAAAGAGTTGTTTTAGAACTTTGGCAAAGGGTCGCCGGGACTAATTTTGACAAGGACATGACACTATAGGTTTTTTTGGAAGGATGGGACCCCTGTCTACCCGCCTGAAAGAAGAACACACGCGAACCCTCCCAAACCTTTCTCCCTGCAGCATCTGCATCAAGCTCGCCAAAAGAGCGCATGATCGGAGTGGATGGCATCGTTGGGGCTAAGAAATGGCTAAGGATTCCAAAGCAAGGATACCCCTGTAAAGGTAGCAGGCCCACTTTTCAAAGGATTAGAGCAGACAAACTCCCGCTTCCGAACAGCAAGTAAAGCTACAGCTCCTACGCTCTCCCGAAACAAGAGAGCATTCCTTGCCAAGTACTCTTGGGTTCTGTCACCATGTCCAGATCTACCGCAAGGAAATGATGTCACAATGTCCCAAGCACATCGCATTGCTGGCATACCTGTCTGGGAGCATGAGGCGCGAACCCAGTCAGGAGGCCGCTCACACGGCGTAGCCATCGAGGGCCCCAGCCAGGCTGAAGGACCTGCTAGCTATGAGCTATATTACGCTTCGAACAGACAGCTGCGGCATCAGAACCAGTGGCGTCAGTGGCAACAATACTCTTCAAAGGCCATGTCAGGCGAAGTTGATCGATGATGCTGAGAAGTTCCCTACGAATCGATCATCACGGTCCGAATTCAAAACATCCTGCTGTTGAACACTACACATACACGTCCGAGTTGGGGACGTCATATCCCTTCTGGAGGATTGATTACTTTCGCAACTACGGCTTCGCGGAAGAAAACTTGATGCTACTGGTAACTAGTACGATGGAGCCTCAACACCAGGAACTGCCAGACGGCTGTCCTACTTGTGAGACAATCCCATGACCTGCACAAACTTACAGGTTGTTCGTAGGGAATATGGGAATGTGATCCTTATAAAATCCCAGTATAATGTATTCCCTTACTCCCCACCAACCCCCAGTAAGCAAACACCATAGCCACTCAAAAGAGTTGGCCCTTTTTCTGCTCGGCGCCGTGCAGCGTCTTTGTAGTTAGGCGCCTCCCATTTCAGGTTTCGCCGGGGCCTTGGCCACAAGCAGCTCCTCATGAAATCCGGCTGGCCGGTGCAGAATGCTCTTGAACCCAAGAAAAAAATCCTATGATATCTAATCTAAGTTTCTTGGTTTCGGCAGGTCGGAAGAATCATCTTGCTGGTCTAAGGTCTATTTGGGGGGCCGTGTTGTGTCAACTTTGTATGCATGAAGATCCACTGGTCATCGAACAATGGAAAAAGTTTCAGGTGGGACGACTGTTTGGATTTGAACTACTCGGCATTAATATTGACCTCATATTAGTAAACCCGAAACTAAAACCTCAAACCACAACCGCAACCCCGAAAGAGGGCACATCAGTGCTTCGTTCTGAATGAAGCGGGGGTCGTCAAAGAACAGCTCCACCTGTCGCGCGCGCGCAGTAGCTGTTCTTAAGCTTAGGGTTTCGACTCTCACAACTCGCACAGGGCAGGCAAGGCAAGACACGTCCAGGTCCAACACTCTCACTGTACACCCACTGCCCTGGCCAGAGTCGTCGCAGACAGCTGCTTCAACCAAAGCCGCCAAACGCTCAACACCCAACACACCGTGATAATTACACCCCACAAGCACGCGAGACTCCAGCACAGGGCAAAAGATTTTGAGATAGCCACGCGAGCTATGCACTGCTTCGAAACACCAACTTACGGGAAATTGATCAAATAGCCCAGGACATCCTGATACCACACTGCGATCAAATGCCAAAGCCAAGCCCACCAGTAAATTTAAAAGTCTAACTGCGCCGCATGGCAATGCTTGGCGGTGGTGGCCTTGCACTACAAACTACAAATCTCAGCCATGCTAAGCACAATAGCACAATAATTGGATGAGGTCTTTCCGGTAAGCGATTTCCTTGCTTCTGGAAAGTCTATAAACGTCTCACCACTAATTATGCAAAGCCTGCTCAAGGCCTCATCGTGCCGCCCCACGGAGCGCTTCGGTAAGATGAGTCCATTGGTCAACAGCATCATAGCCAGTGACATACTCTCCTGCCATGGTTCCGATGAAGCCCACCATAGCCAGCCTTCCATGTTCCAGTTCGAGTGTGCGGACGGCTTCGAAATCCGTGTACTCGAAGATGGACCTTTTCCTTAATCCAGCGGGGTCCCCAAAGTCCCCAGGTGCCCGGCCTTTGTCAGTCCAAAAGACGGTCTCGAACCAGCCAGAAATCAGAAACAAGATCCCGAAGGCTTCTGCAGACGGACTTGTAAAGATGGCACCAAAACCACTGGGCACATCAGTGAGAGATGATGCCTTCAGCTCCCCAAAAGCCCCTGTCAACACGAATGGGAAGCGATAGCTGTGTTGGGCGATGAGGCCGACCACTGCCAACATAGCCACGCGACCATGTTTCAACTCTGCACCCCTGTAGCGGTTGAACTTCTCTTCATCACCTGTTGACAAGTTGAGGGGATCCCAGCGCTCCATTCCCTTGCTGGGATCGACCAGTGGCATAGTAGCACCAACGGTCCCTGGCCAGGGCCCGAACTCCCCGGACATGCCCCAGGTCATCCCAAGACTTCCTCCCATAAGACCTGGCTTCGCTGCACTGATCTCTTTGTCTGTTGTCTTTGCCGCTTTGGATCCAGCCGCTGCCTCTGTCTCGCCTCCTTTAGCCTTGCGTTGGGCGCGGGAGCTTGCGAAAGCCACAGCAGAAATGGCGAGTGGGAAAGCGCCAACGGATCCACACCAGGATGCTGCACCTTTGCGAGTACCCTCAGGTCTGCGGCTGTTCCCGAGATCCTTTGTGTTTGCAGCTGCTGGAACGAAGGTGACAGAGACGGAGCCCAGGTAGATCAAGCAGGCTGCGCAGGCGCCGGCGAGGAGAGTGTAAGGGCGCATTGCGTGAAAAAGTGAGGGCAACACCGGAGCAGGCTCTCAAAACTTGGGCCAAAAGGGCTTCCGCATTGCGCTGACTGCCAGAACTGCGTTCAAGTCTGCTGGTGCATCACACCGCCTGGCTCAAGGGGTATAATTGCAGGAAGCTGGTATAGCAAAATTGGCTCTGGATAATATGTCCGGTTGATTTGCTTAAAGAACTCAGGCACTGCGCTTCACAAGTTGCAATCACAGGCAAGGCATTGCAAAGCGAGACAGATGCACCTGAAAGATGATGTCCGTATCGCCGTCGTCCAAGAGGCTCTGTCTGTATAAAACATTAGATGCACCTTGCCTGGTCACCGTACGGTTGGTAGCCTTAAAGCAAGGTCTTCTACAGCGTAAAAACCCTTCAACAGCACGCAGACGTACGTTCTTGCACCTGTACCGTACGCAAGGGCAGGTATGTCCTCCGAACCAAACCGCCCAGGCTAGGACATCCCCATCCCTCAGTTGGGGAGGCCAAGATTGCCATCTGAAAGCTTTCAGGTCCATTTGGGGACATCCTGCAAGATGTAGGGGCGTTCATAGAGCTAAGCAACTCCCATGAGGATTGATGAGAAGGTGTGCTGCTGAGGAGTGGAGCACCCAAGTCAGAATCTATCAAAACAGTTTTCGGGGAACGGGTGCCATGACTTGGGCACGGCTTCTCACTGACTGAGAAATGCAATTTTTAACCCGGGAGCACAGATCTGGTCGTTCCCTATTACCGCAGGGCTTAAAGCCGAACGCTGTCCAAACAATAGTGAAACTCGTGTTCTGGATGGCTCTGCGCCATCTCCAAACCATGCTTTAAGTATCCGCAGTCGGGAGTCATCGAACGGAAATTCAAGGTACCAAGGATCCTCAACTTTGGGAACAGCTGCTCACATGGTCTGCTGGAATTGGCACTCGCGAATCAAAGGGTCCTAGATTGGAAAGCTTTGAAAATTTTGACGCACGCCCCTGTGGATGTTTCTCCGAGGACCCCGATGTAATGCTTTCGCGGGCATCCCATCATCCTGTCGTAATGTCCATGCTGTCCCACAGGTCCCCATATGGGGGGAGCCCTGTTTGGAGAAACGCCCCCATGGCCAGGCCAAGCCCAGAAGTGGGTAAGAGGCTCTCTCGCGAACGGCGCTCCTAGGCGCAGCTGGTGGGGAGTTCTACGCTGGGACTCAGACAGGAACTACAAACAGATTGCATAGAACGTGTCACCTGAACATGGAGATTAAATCATGTTGAGCTCTGACAGGGGCTCTGGGAGCCTACCCCAAGCACCATCAAAGGCAAAGGCTCGGAGAGCCCTGATAAGACAAGAGGAAGCTTTAAATCTTTTAATGTTCACCCGCGTCTCGGCAGACTTGTGGGCCCACAACCCTAAAAGCAAACGGTCCAAAAGCTGCGTAAGCCATAGCCCATAACCCTCCAAGCTTCAGACCCCCATATCCTACACCATACAATGTAACTCACAACTTAAATGAAAGGTATATGATATCTTTTCAAACTAAACGTACCCCGACATAGACCCCAAGATACTGAATAAAATCCATATTATTGGGGCCTAAAAAATGGCACCCCTGAATGTGGGAAAACACCATATGCGAAGGTCCCAAGAAGAGGGAGGCTCTCCCTTAGTCCTTACGCAAAGGGGCCCCACACATTTCAGCTGCACCTTTTTGGGTGTGATTGGTGGAGTCCGCCGAACATGGGTGAGCTTACAGGCTTAGTGTAGTTTTCTACCGCTTCTGTTAAGGAGTTGCTAAAATTTTCAGGGAAACATTGCTCGTGGCTGAGATGTGCAGTCCTGACACATGGGGTTTCATGGGGGTTCCAATCTAATGTCGCGGACGCTACGAAGAACTGCGCCCAACGGACCTGGGCACAATGGTAAGCAGTATTACCAGAATACGATATAGTAGCATTTTCATATTGTGGAGCTGCAGCTTGTAGTATTGCTGGCAGGATTGTTGGCCACTGCCCATGTGGGTATGAATTAGTGGCGAAGATCCAGAAGCAAAGGCTCGTAAGAACTACGATTTCATGGAAATTGGAAGTACGCCTCTATCCGTATTTGATCTGAGGTCCTGGCGTCGTTCACCGAGCCGCATCCATTCAAGCCCGATCTGCGGCCTGTGGTTTCAAGGTTGGGCCACCGCAGTCTCGGGTATGCAGTGTCTTGTCGATACTCCCGTCTACACAAGGCATGCTAAATCCCATCAGGCTTTCATGAATCACTTTCTCACGATGCAAACACCACCTCCCTCAAGCATTCCTCGCTTCTCCGTTTTGGATTTTTTAAACACTCCGGGAGTTGTTTGATGCTTAGAGGAGATGGCGGAAGATGAAAAGGATTGAAAGGGACCACTCGGGGCTTCCTGTTGCCGACGCATGGGTTCCAGTTGGTCTGACCACATTACCAACCGAATCAACCTGCTGGGATCCTGCAATACCTCAGTTTCATCTGACCAAACCCTGAGTACCACATGTTCCGGAATCTTCGGTAGCTGGCATGAGTGGCGTACCTGCAACTGTCCGACTTCATGTCAAAACAAATTGGCAGAACTCTGTAAAGAACCACCGCGTCAGAAATTGCAAGGCAATGGCCAAAGACAGGCTTGCACGATGGACAAACCATCAGAAATGTGATGCTCAAGAATTCAGGGAATCATGAAGCACTCAGGGTACCCACCAGGATTCTTGGAAGGTCATGTGCTTGTAGATAGGAAGTCCAATAGGCGCCCACTCTTGCTCACAAGTCATTGCCAACGGAGCATTCCAGCACCAGCGCCTCACTTTCTCAGCCAGATGTCTCCATCTTCCCAGTGGATTGCCACCTGGGCATCTGCATGGACCTTCCACGACGCGCAAGGTTTAAAGACATCAGATCAGGGTGTGGGACCGTCGATGGCGTGCCGCCTTACACAGAGGTTTACATGCGGTGAAGGTTGCCGTCTAGCTGAGTCAGCTGAGTTAGCCGTACACTTCGAAAAAAAGTTCCCTTCAACTTGCCTGTGCTAACGTCAGACCCCTGCATAACTACGAGGCAGGTGTTCCTCATCCGAAGAAATCCTTGTAGCGGGTTTGTACACAAACGCATGCCTAACTCTGGCAGTCGACATTTCCGAGTTTTCGTAAGCAAGTCCTGCACTCAGGGTTATTCGTCCGCTGCACACTGGATCAGCGGCTACAAAGCAAGGAACTGTGCAATCGCCCATTTGCACCTACTGTTGCGTCCTGCGTGTAGTTCTTGTGTCTTGGCAGCCAATCACACATCGCACTTACATACCAGGGGATGGGTGTGAGAGCTCCTCCCATCACTTTTTCTGGCCTCTCCAATGGTCATGTGCTTGCCCAGCTGAATCTTGATCTGAATGTTGGAGCCTGACATGAGGAATTTGACAGACAAGGCTTGTGGCAGAAGGGTTGGGTGGTTGAGTTGAGAGCCATAAAAAGCGTTCGGATAAAGTCTTCGAAAAATCTGGGACCATGAGGTTAACGGTTAATGCATGTTCGCATAGGGGCTCTGACTCCCAGGACTGCGTAACATAGTTCCGGGGGGACACTGGCTTCCCTGTATGGGTCTTAAACGGCCTTACTTCCCAAGCCCTTATAACGCACCAAAACTCCCTGCTCCTGAGATGTCATCCGGGTCCCTCGGAAGGATCTCGAGGTCCGAGAAATACTCTGGCATCTTCCTGTGTCGTTCAGCCTCCTAAGCCCTAAGAGGGCCTAGAAAATTGGGACACTAGCAGATTGGATGGGATTAGTCACGGAATTGGGCCTTGACTCTCTCCTGTATAGCAATTCAGGGGTTCGTAGTGCTGCGCATGCTGGAAATGAAGCTGTATGCAAGGCACGCAGTAGCCTCAGGGACTTGGGCTTAGGACACCTTGCGGCTGTTGCCTCCTGCTTCGAGCCTCTTTGTCAAGTGTTGCCTCTGTACTGGCTAGCGTCTAGACTGGAATGCGAAAGCCTGAGGACCTATGTGTGGGCTTGGCAATGTACTTGTACAGCAGAGCGGGAACCATATCTGTCAGGACTTAGATGACCCGGGGATTCCAAGTTCGGTTGCCAAAACATGGGCTCCACAAATGTTCCGATAACATGCTTCCACGCGCCAATTCCAGGCCCTTATCAAGTGGTCGTATGACCACTCAGATGCTGCACCTGTTCCGGGGCCTCGCCAGTACAGTGAAATGCACACCGGAAGGCATGAAGTAGGGATGCAGAGAGCTTCTAGTTTGCAGGCCGTACAGATGCCCCCAAGCTGTGCAACTGTGCAACTACTGCGTCCTGTCGTCTAGCACGGTGCCTATGCGTTACAAGCCACTGCTGCGCACGTCGACTTTACAATTCTCATCTACTCACCTCGTATTGTACGAGTAGACTCTTGTAGACCCGCGATCAACGAAGCCGAATCTCTTCACAGGTGCTCTGGTAGATAATCACTATTTGGCTCCTTCAAGAAATAAGGCTGCATTCGCTAGGGGTGAATTTTCAGGCGAACTTGCCAACGGAATGTCTATGGAGGTTGGTGAACTCTCTTCCATACAGTGACCTGATTGCAAAAAGAGTTGCCATCCTCTGCCTGCTGTTCACAACGTACTTCAACTGACGCAAACCCAACCACAATCTTTCGCTTGGTATTCGCGGTCCTATAATGCATCCTTGTCAACCAGCCCTCTGAAGCTACCGCCGGAAAAGAGGCACGAAGCTCAACCTTTCAATTTGATCAGAAAAGGGTCTATACACCCCAAGACTATGTACGAGACGAGAGTCCAGTGGACGTGCCAGATGATGTGCCGGCCAGCCACCTCGCCCACGTGTAGGTTGTCTTCCTCAAAATGCCATAAGGCTTATAGGCTTGGGGATGAGCCTTGATCCGTAAGGTCTATTGCGTGTCTCCACAGCCCGAGCGCTCCCCCTCGCTCCAGAAACTGTTGTAGGCTTGCCTTTTCTCTATGCCTTTCTGATGTTAACGTGAAAAAGTGGCGGCTTTCATGTTCTTGCTGCCCTTGAGAACAGGCGCTTCTCATGTGCAGTATCCACCAGTTATGCCAATAAGAACGCCCACATCCCTAATATTCCCCTAACATACGGTGCTATACTTGAACGGGTCCCTACACC
Organism: Symbiodinium pilosum; assembly: GCA_905231905.1. Classification (NCBI taxonomy): domain Eukaryota; class Dinophyceae; order Suessiales; family Symbiodiniaceae; genus Symbiodinium; species Symbiodinium pilosum. The sequence goes on from CAJNIZ010001592.1 coordinate 10,634, forward strand.
TACATATAGACTCGATGCCCTGCCTACCAATCAGCCTCTGTAGCTGCCACGCTTGCTGGAGATGATCTGGCCCCTAGAACTTAGGTGGAGGGTCTAGAGATACGCGTCGAAATCATACAACCCACAAGCTGAAATGGTCCAGCTCTGACAACCCCTCATATACTATAAATTCTGTCTCCCACAACAAGGACTCCGGAAGCCTCATGCAAGGTTAGGGTTTAAAGTTTAGGGTTTAGGGCAACAGACAGAACCCCCGACTTTTGGAAACTCTTACCTGACCAGGCCCTGAGATAGGTCGCGGTGCCTGTCTGTACCAATGTCCTTGCAAACCTTCAAAGGCCGGATCCCGTACCTTGGCAGATGGATCCCCTGTACAGTGAGGGACCCTGGAAATGAGGACTGCAGCATTCAGGATAAAGGAGCACACTGACTTTGATAAGACAGAGCAAAAAGATGACAGAGGATCATATCTGGCAGCAGGTTGCTTCAAGTGCAAGCTTGCTGCTCAATCTAGCTGGCGAAAACACTGCACACCCCGAACTCGAAGCCTGAGCATCAAGCCGAGTCTAGCTCAGCTGGAAGCCTTCAGTAGTTCAGTAGTAGGGTCATTTCACGATGCGTAGAGATGTCTAGAGAATAATACTTCTACCAAATCCACAAGACATCTAACAATAAATCATGCAAAGCTTCACGCTGCAACAATCGATCCAAGCTGAAGTCCCGAACCAAACTCAAGGTCGGCACTTTGTTGATGTACATCCTACACCCTCATTCTTTAGTCCCAAACTCTGATTGCTTTCTGAGATGCTTCGTCGTTTTCTAGCGGCTCTGGAATAAATTGCAGAGTGGAGCCCACGTCCACGTTGTTGAGCTCGCCTTTGTCTCCTGCGTGCACACGAAACTACGCTAGGGGGCTCCAAGCTGTAGACAAAAATCTCGCTGTCTTGCTGGGACATCACTCTATACACCGTGGTGTCTGATGATCGGCCTGCGGTGGGCAAGTTGAAGCAAGGCTCATACAAGTGCAAATGCGAGATGTGAGGCCGTCTGTGTCAATGATAAACTTTACATTGCCCCGTGACTTCATGCAAAGCAGGGGCCCAATTCTCATCCCACTGCATGTCTTATAGTTGCCTGAGATTGTGCATCACCTTGCGCGCCCTGAAATGGCCACCCCTAAATACACTAGCAAAACCAACATCTAGTATGATGCAGACAGCATTCACTGTCTACACGCCCCTTAACTGCTTGCACAAGAAGAGCTAAAGTAGCTTTGTCTTGCAGGCCATGAAGCAAACACGCCTCCACATCTGCATTTCTGTTGGCTGCACTCGGCGCCCATGCGAAGTGGAAGCAACCAATGAAACCGCGAATAAAGAGCTCAAGCCCCTAGACCCTGGCGGTGGTGGGCTGCCTTACCCAGCAAAGGCTTAGCCTGAAGGCCCCACAGGATGTAGTAAGAAAGCTTCACAACAAATCTGGATGAGCTCCGCCGTTCCTAAATCTTTCTCCAACCTGTACTGCAGTGATGGGCCTGCGACGCTTCGCTCGTGAAAACACAATCAAGCAGGGCGCTTTGGGGATTCATGGACTGTCCTTTCTTCTAGCAGCCTTGCCAAGTTCCATCTGCAAGGTTGCGCCGTGAGATGTCAACATTTCCTGCTTTGCTTTAGCTGCGCGCCTCAAAACATACACAGGGAGAGAAGGAAGCTCCAGAGCAGAAAGCTGCGGATGCCAGTCTCATGGGAGACAGATCTGTTGATTGTGGCGGGTTGGCCCCCATAAATATTGTGAAGCGTTTGCTGCCGAAACACTACCAGCCAACAGCTGGCACTGCCGCTGCTTTGCATTGCTCAATGCGCGCGCCGCTTTCCGGCGTGCGTAAAAAGAATGTGCACGGCAGCAAAAACAACGGCCCTTCAGCGGACACAGCAGTCAACCTGAGCCGTATCACTACTGACTTTTGTAATATTTGTGACTTAAGCATAGCGGTAAAGCCATCTAAAACCTGGCTGTGGTCGACTGACCCTGATATCCGAAAGCTGCTTCGGTCAGGTCAGTATAGGCTTCAAAACCAGGTTGTCCCTGTCTCGCAACAGGAGCGGGACCTAGGGGCACATTTGGTTTACACGTGGGCCCGTGGAAGCGGCACGTTCACTGAAAGGTTCGCCGCTGCCACGAACACAGCCCATTGTTTGCGCATCTTGCCTGTTGCATTTTCTCTTAAGGTTGTTGCCATTAGGATTAGGGGAAAAAGCTCTGTACGCCACCGAAGGATCAAGGCCTCCACTGCGTGATATGGACACACTACGTGCTGCAGTGACCTCTTCGGTCTGGTCCCACGAACGCCTCTTTAGGAGCAAGGTTGTTGTTTCAAATTTGCTGCGCGGGGTAGACCCCCCTCAAAGAAGTGTACTTTTGCCCGTTGCTCGCTTTAAGGAAGCTTCTCTCCATAGGTAGCATACCCGGCCTCTGGCAACATGTTTACCAGGACTTCCTCTCCAGAAAGGCCAGCACAGGTTTCTTGTTCCGCGTTGTTGAGTCTTTCCAAGTTCTGGGATGGTCACCTTCCCCAGACTGCATTGTTTGTCGTCTCAATTGCGCGTTTCCTTTCCTTCTTTCTCCATTCCAAAGGTTTCGGGAAGCCCTTGAGGAGGACTGGTCGCGTCATATTTCGGGAACGTTGGTTGACAGAGCACAGTCCCATGAGCTCGCGCATAGCAGACTCGACATCGTACTCATAACTAAGCGTCTCAAGGTTTTCCCTGATAGCCTTAGGAGTGACCTCGATTCTGTTTTGGGTGCTAGCCATCGTTACAGGGTTTGCCAATTGCCTCAGGCTGCAAGGCAAGGTCGGGATGACAAAGTGTGTCCGTTGCGCGGCTCCTTTTCGGAAGGCCCTCAGCACGTGTGGCTAACATGCTCTCATGGGCGAAGTCATATGCATGCCATCTAGCGAACTTGCAACATCTTTCCCACAATCACCCAAGGCATGGGTGGCAGCTGGAAAACTTGGTTCACCATGGCTTTCCAAGGTCGAATCCAATAAATGCCTCTGTAGCCCCCTTCATAATCCCACATGTATTCTCGTATATAACCCCTTTAAGGACCTTAGACTAGGAGCTAGCCCATCCATATCTGCAACTGCGTTGTTTGACTTTGTTGGTCGCAGGCTGGAAAACAAGGCAGCAATCATACCGCTTGGCTCGTGTCGTGACAGGTTCCGATGCTGCAACTGAAAACCAGACATACCCTGAAAATCATGACCGTCTACTATTGCCCATACTCCGACTATTTAGCTGACATGCTCTTGTTTTCCAGGCTTCCGGATCACCCTAAGCCCTAAACCCACAGAACCCCAAACCCTTAAAACCTTAAACCCCAAACCCTCAAACCGTGTAAATGTTTCTACAATCCTGCAAGGCACTGCTTGCGTATCAGAGCATCAGACACACGCTGCGAGATGCGCACCCTTGCAACTGTAGAGGTGAAGTACTTCAAATTAGGTGTTTGGGATATTTGGGGCATACTGTATGTTAATTTGAATGCATGACAATGGGGTATACATTAGAACAAGCATGCTTGGTAAGGATTGTAAGGGGACATTTTATAAGTGCTGTGGCGTGGTGTATGTGAGCGGTGTAAGTGCTGTGGTGTGCGCAAGGCGAGCGTTTTTTGACGAGGAACCCTTCGCGGTGCTTTCGCGAAAAAAAGCCGTCATGCGGTTGATGAGATGTAGATCCTTACTCTACTAGGTTACCATAATTCCTAGGGTTTAAAGTCTTCAAGGTCATGCAGGATTTCTAGTATCAACAGAGTCTCAACATTTCCCCTCCCCTAATTACAGCAGGGCGTCTGTTCAAAACGAAGCAGAACTGTGCAAATCTTGTTTCTTCTCTCCGACGGTTCTGCGCCTTCATGTTGTTGTGTTTTCACAACAGCCTTGATTTGCTGAGGCGTTGCTCCGCAATTACATGGCAGCAAACAGAACTGATGCAAGCTGTGTCATTCTGAAACTGTTGGGATACAATCTCGCTCCCTTTCCTCTCAGTAGCCAATCAGAGACTGAAGTAATCTCAAGCGTCAGACGAACTGACCTGACCATACGCATAAGGCACAAACCTTCCTCATGAAAACCCTGGGCTATCATCACCTGACATTCTCTGTTGTGGACGAATGAATCAGTGGCTTTCGATTGCTTCATCGGCCACACAAGCAAACTGCGAGCACGTGCAAAACGTATGCGTACAAGCGTGCGTGTATCCGTCTTATGTGCCAGATGTGTAAACCTTCATGGTCTGGCCCAATTGTCTACCTGCCCCGCGACCCTCCCAAAAACGGATAGGGTTTAGGGTTTCTCAAAGTATCAGAACAAGCTACTAACCCTAAACCAGAAACAAAAACAAAACTCAGGACAGTCGGACAGCCCCTATCCCCAAAAGCTTAAGCCCTAAATAAAATGCATTTCAAGACAGCCCCTACCCCTTAAAGCCTAAACACTCAACAACACGAACTTCAGGACACAATTCGACTTTTCTGACTCCCTATGACCTACTATATAGTGCCTACGGAGGATTGGGCGAGTAAATATGAGTATTGTTACAAGGTGTTATAAGGTGTGCAGTGAATATAGGTATTATTGTAGGGGGTTATACGGTTTAGGGTGGAAGTAAGGAGAATTCTCGGGGATTCTATAGAGATTATAGGCATTCGCTCCCCCACTCGATGTGCAGATGAGCCCTGGACTAAACTATGTTGGGTTTAGGTTTTAGGCAAACCCTAAACCCTAAACCCTGTAGCCCTGCAGGGTTTAGGGTTCAGGGTTCAGGGGACCATAAATGCATACCTTCAGTGACAAGGATGCGGTGCTCGAGTACCTAGAAATATATGTTTTTTGTTTTCAACGTCTCTTTTCCACATGCGTTTCAGGCCGCTGGGTATTTGAGATTTGGGGTGACATTCTGATACTGGGGAGGAACGATTGGGTAGAGCAGGGTTGAGATGTTGCGTGCTATGAGTATGAAATGACTGTGAAGGGATGGCGTGACCATGCGTGACCTGATTACTCTTTGCGGGGGGCTTCGACTCCACATTTGAAGCTGCACCCCTCACTGCAAGCCAGACAACCAGTCCTAAACCCAACACCTCTACGTCGCAACAGGGAAGGGTAGCTGTGCCGAAAAGCCCAGGTATTTTTCAGCGGCTCATACTTCAGACTCCATGAAATCACGCAGCACGCAACCTCATCTTGCCACCTCTCCTGGAGCGAGCCCAACCTCATCCGCAACCTGCAATTTTCAAACTGTCTATCTTGATGTCAACTTCAGACCCCCTAACTCGGATTTGCCTCGCTGCGCGTCAGCCACAGTTCTTGGATGGATCGGCATTTGGACTCAAGGCCTCTGCGGCCATGCTGTGGCAACAACCGAGACCTACTGTTGCCATGACTTCTGCAGGTGTCTGATACTTGCAAGACTACCGCCCCGTCCCATGACCTGGAAACCACCCATCCGCTGTTCTTACTTGTTGGTGGACAGCTGGGATAGTGGAGCTGTCGCTCTCCGGCCCTCAACAGTCTCCGTGAGACCTCTCCCAAGGGCTTGTTCCTCCAGGCGAAACCCGAACTCAGAAGCCAGCTGGATTGATGCAGTCCATGTTTTAGATAGTTGCTTCTGGACAGAAACACATATTCAAGGAGCCTTGAAGTGAAACAAACTGAATGACAGTCAAGCAAAGTTTGCTCGTCCAACACACGTAAGTTGTCACCCTTTACACGTAGACGCTGTAGACGGCAGACATCGTAAAAATACCCAGATCCTCGCAGCACGGTCGCCACCAATCAAAAACTGCTGGTTGTCTGTCGGTAGGCCTGCAGCACGGTCATGATGCGCCGCAGGACGACCTTCAGCTGGGGAAATCTGATAACAGCAAATCCTACTTGGGGCGCGCCTGTCTCCAGCACACAAGACTAAATGTGAGTGAACGTGTCACTTTCTGTGGCCCGGTAAGATCTGTGCCTATGTTATTTTGGACCTCGTCCTCGCAAACAATGGTAGAACCAGGATCATGACACTGATCACGAAACCTGAGGGCAAGGCCACATGGCTGCGCAAGCCAGCTTTATCCACGGGGTGAGACCCTTCAGATGGCAGGAAAAGCCATGCCAAAATGGGTTCCCTGTGGGAAATGCACGATCGGTGGTAAGCGTTTCACACAAGTGGTAGTTTCCCAAAATGGGGGACCGCAATATAGACCCCCAAATACAATAGTCCTTATTACAGGGACCCCCAAACCCCTCCTTTTGGGAAACCCCCAACTGAGAACTGGCGTGGAATTCTGGGAGGTGCAAAGATGGCCATCAAAGCAACTAAAAAAGCATGGGCAGCAACTTCCTGAGAAGGGCTATCAACTCTGCATGCAACGGCAAGTCCATGTCTAGGTGTCTGCCCAGATTACATCCAGAGTTCGTGCTCCTCGGTTGCAGCACTCTACTACTGTTGTTAGGGCTGCGACTCTTGCCAATTTCCTGAGCGTCCACTTTCTCATTTCTCTACCGTGAAAACAAATGACTATCCATTGTCCCTCCTGCTCATCACTTACTGCATGGCGCCTGATTCCGGAGTCCAATGCACCTGCCCCATGCGCACGGTGGAGAACTGGGCAAGGTTTGGGGAATTAGCACGAAGAAGCGCGCCGTTAAGCGTGTGCTTCAGGTCTTCTTTGGGAGTCCAGAGCACCTTTAAAGCCCAGGTGGCAAGCGCACCAAGACAAGCGTGGTGATCCAAAATGAGAGGATGCAGAAAATCGTCTAGTGCCACTGGTTTACTGAGGGGCTCTCATTTCCAGGGCGCCTCGGTGTCCTGGCGCGACATGGAAAAGTTCACCTGGGCTTGAAGTTTTGGTCCCTTGAAGCTGGGAGTCCTGTTTCCAGAGGTCATAGCCTACATATGTAGAAATCAACTAGCAATCATCCAGGGTCTTCATTTATCTGATTGTCGGCAGGGCGATGCCCTTCTGCCTTGCTTAATAGCGCATGTAGTTCGAGCAGCTGAACAGCAGAAGCGGAGCAACAGCAAGACGTGCCTAAGACTAGGTGGCAACATGCTCCTTGCACTTTACAAGTGTTCATATTTCATATAATCTTAACATCCACATCTGTGGCAGGGTACATCTTTGCACATCAAACACATGGTGCCTTCTTGTGTCCTTAAAGTGTGGGGCAGCAAATGTCACCGCAAGAAGAGAAGTACAACATAGCTTTCCTCAAGCAGAGGCCACCGTCTTGACAACCATCCTAGTGACAAGAATTTGGGCGTCCGCCACCACATCTTGGGGGTAGGAGTCCTCCCGGAATGAACGTTTTCTTGGATGGTTGCTAAGCAACTCCTTGATTGAAGGAAGCTCTCATCTGTTCCAATGAGGCCAAGGGATTTCTGTCCTGGGATCATGAACCTGTAAGCCTTGTACACCCTACACGCCCTACACAGACACTCTCTACCATCACAACAGAGTGAGATCTCCCTGGACCTCCTCTTCAAAACAGTTCAAAGGTATAGAGTTCATTCTAGGGCCTAGGGATTTATCGTTTGCATGTGGTGGGGATTCTGTGTCTGGGCATCATACTGTGCGTGACCTAATTCTCCTGAGCCCTGACCCCACATGCGTCTGTATATGAATCACCCTAACTATGCTCCTGTGGCTTCTTCCAAACTCGGACTCTGGCCATGTAGGGCATGTCATTTAGCCACTTCTTGGTGCCAATGACCAGGTCCATGTAGATCTACGCGCCCAAGGTTCAGGGTTCAGGATTTGGGGTACAAACTGTGAGGGTCTTCGACACCCTACAAAGAGGGCACGGGAAATGTTAACAATGGTCAGGAGCCATGCAGATTTGTGACAGGTAATTACGTACGCTGTTATAAGCGGATTCAGCTCTGCAGCAGACAAAAAACTTGAGAAATAAATTGCATGCACGTGTCACCCATAGCTTGCCTGGTTGAGGTGCCCATGTCTTTAAAAGAGATTCAGGGCAGACTGGTCCGCAACGAGGGTGAAGTGTCTTGGTATCCGAGACGTTTAGGCTGAGAGGCCATCTGCCAGGATTTTAGGAAGGCTCATAGTGATCGCGGTTGGCACTTAATCATGCAAAAGTAGGACACGCGTGTTCAGCAATGTTCCCTCTTGCACAGACATCAACACCTGAAGTCTATTGCCCACAAGGACCCTGGACGCTGCGGGGCGACACCAGGTTCCGTGTGGGCTTTGGCAACCTGCATTCTTGCTCCAAGCCTACACTTGCACTGAAACCCACACCCTCCCACAAAAGGTGCACCAAGAACAAGGCCCAGCCTTGTTAGCGTGAGCGTACTCTCGATCACCGATGCTAAGGACCATCTCCTACGCGTACTTCATGGGAAACATGCACAGGCCTCTGGGAAATAACCTGGGACTGCCCCTTTTTGGCGAAGATAATTACCTTTCTACCATGAATACTGCCATCATTACCGCTATTTTTACCAAGTATTTTGCTGTAAGTACATACTCTTACCATTAGCACTGTCACTAGTAGCATTATTTTTGCTATTAGAGTTACTACTACTACTACTACGACGACGACGACGACGACGACGACGACGACGACTACTTTTTGCTGCTGGGCTTGTTCAATCGCCAGCGTCTTGGCCGATGAATCCCGATCATGAGCACTACTGGCTCATTCTCCAGATTTGCTGAAGCCAACTTTCAGGAATTAACTCATAAAACGCTACTACCATGTGACCTGTGTTAACATCAAGTGCAGACCTCAACAGCACTGGCAAGTACCCGTCACAGCTCGGCTTCCCAACCATGACTACGAGGCATAAGAACGACCTCAGCATGAGAAGGCGCTGCACAAGCTCATTGAGAGACTCTCCATCAATGCTGTATCCCAGAGGCCGTTGCATGAATCCGTGTTCAACATTGACCCACATCGCATACTACTGCCCAACAATACCCGGAGAACATCTGCTACTGATACACACATGCCGAATCCAAGGAATGTTAACTGAAACGGCTGTCGCCAAGTAGACCAAGGTGTAGTATACGCATACGTGGCAGACAGCAACTGTAGATTTAGCAGCTGGATACCGGCATCATGCCAACTCCCTCGATCAGAGGCCAGCTGTGACAATACAGCATTGACACTGTGCAAGTTCGTCGGAAGCAAGGGAGGCAGCTCGTCTTGGAAGAATTGCGCAGCCATAGCATGCAGCCACATTAGATGTGTATTCCACGGACCCTTACGGCCTTGTGTGAAGTCCCTGATGCAGCACTACTACTACTACTACTAC
>CAJNIZ010001592.1:26530-41644 GCA_905231905.1 Symbiodinium pilosum
GAAGCTCATTTCCACTGGCCTGGCTGGCGGAGGAATTATCACGCTGGAATAAACTTTATATTACTTAACTGTTACAGACGGAGGACTTGAGGTCTGTTGCTGGTGGAGGAGTCTACGGAGGAGGGGGGTTGGCCTATCTTGAAGCCCAAACATGGCGATGCGACGATTTTTCTGCCCGCCGCAGTATGGCATGAGTTTTGAGATTTCCTTTTTAGGTTCAGGAATTCAAAAGCCTGTTGGTGGGGGAGAACGTAAACAAATTCAACGAGAGTACGTACATGGTGGCCCTCGCACAATGGGGGGGGGGCTCATCAAAGGGCCGGTGCTGCATTGTGGGGAAATGGAGCATCCCAGCATTTAGCCCTTGCTTACACTCATCACCAGTGGCACCAAGATAGGGTTCAGGAGATGTTGGACCAAGCCTCAAAAACACAGCGATAACCTTCGAAGAAAAAAGGGCTGACGACGCTGGCAAAAACTTGAGGGTGGCAGAGTCGCAATGGAAATGAACATTCCTCCGCCAAAAAGACTGGGATGCTGCAACAACCTCTTGGTAGCTAGCTTCAACATAACAACAAAGTTGTGGGAACTGCGCAGCTTTGAAGTCGTAAGCCTCAACTTACTGGGATTAGTAGGGAATACAGAAATATGTTATATAGGGATTATATAGGGATTCCATTCCCTAAGTCTACTAACCACCAGTAGTTTCATGTGTGGCTTGCTTTGAACTCAGGCCTCAGGCACCCGCCGTGCTGCCAGGGCCGGCTCCTCCGGCCTGAGGTAAGGATTCTCAAGTCAAAAATTACTAGGCGAAGGAAACCGTATAAGCTGCTATAATAAAGGGTATACAGGGTTTAGGATTTTAAGCTTACTATGAGAAGGAAGCCCTACTCTTTACGATATACCCATGTTGTGGTAACTTCATTTAAGTTCCTTAACAGCAACCCAGTAGAGATTTGGGTGGGCAGCCGTCTATGCGTTTCTTACAGCTTGGGCACCACAAGAGTCGCGCTGGGTAATATTCGGCTCGCACACACGCAGATATCGACAACACTTTGAGCTCCACATACTTGTAGTTGTGGCAGCAGGAGGAGAAGTTTCGGCCACTTCTCGCTGCTCACACTGCTCAGGGTCTGCAAACGCCAGAGACAATAGCTCCAGAATCAAAAACTCTGTATAGTTGACAAGGCCTGTAGAGATCCGTAGATACCCATCCTACCTGCCCAGCTCATGGAGCATCAGTCTGGAGAACCCCTTTTCATCCGTTCAGTGTTTTCAACTCTTCTATATCTGATCTACAAAGCCCTGTTGAACCTATACCCTCGTTGTGGAGACTGCAGGAGGCACTGAGGAATCTTGGCACTCTAGTCTGCATGATCTGAGAATCCCTACACAACTTTTTGTTTGCTGTTGTTACTAGTATTAGTAGTATTCATATTATTCCTATTCATATTATGTATATCCTGGCTTGCACGGACAACTCACTGAGGTGGCGTCTCCGACAGGAATATCGCTTCAGGTTTGCAAGGCCTGGCCTTCGCGAGAAAGTTTAGGGTGCTTAGTAGCGATGACCTTAGGGTTTAGGGTTTTAGGATTCAGGGTTTTGGGGTTTACGCCCTAGGGGTTGTGCTGGGATCCTTGGGGTTGCAGAGCTGGAGGCTAAAGCTACAGAATCTGTCAACTGCGTGCCTGCTCTGAAGCGGATGCAGATAAGAAGGAATCTATAAAGGATCTTCTGAGCATGACAAGTCCCTGCAGTAAGAAAGGCGGAAGTTTGGGATCCTAACAAATTTCCTTCTCGGCAACATGGATCCTCAACTGTTCACATTTTGCAGGGCTTGAAAATCGTATTATGCCCGGTATGTTGACAGAAACAGGGAAGCCAGAACTTCCGCCAAGAACTTTCAAAACCGGCCTCGCGACTCGTCGAACGGCCTCTCAATGCAACGGGGACAAAACTCAGGAATGCATCAGAGCGCTCAAGGTGTCCATGACGCGGCGAGATCAAAACACTCCAGAGTTTCTAGCAAGATTCGTTCTTTGCGCTTTGAAGTTGTAAGGGCCAAGTGGAAGTTATATGTGGTAGACTCCATCTAACTGTGACACTCCCACAGACCCTTCAAGCGAACCCATACTCCTTGCAGAGTCCCTCGGTCATTGAAGGGCCCATTCAAAGGCCAACCAGCACTCAGGCGTACTACTACCACTACAGGGGCCTGCGTGCTTGCCAATAGACTCCTTCATAGTCATCTGTATTCTACTACCCCACCCCAAATTTCTACTCTAATTCTACGGTCCGCTGCGTTCTGGTCTTGGGCCTTGGTCTCTTGGTGACGCGGGTGAGAAGAAATGTATTGGAAGTTTGCAAGAAAGCCACTTGGGGGATCTTGATCAAAGGCTCACCTTGAAAACAATCTTTGCTGAACATACATGGAAGTAGAGGAAGGGAGGTCCTGCAAAAAAATGCTTCACAGGATGGTTGTCTCTGAAGCGGTCGTGCAAGTTCAGGACAGGTTCATGACCCTGGAGGTCTTATACTGACTGTCTTCTCAACTTAACTGCCCAAAACCTTCCGGTCCAAACTTTGATGTCAGTACAGTGCCCAAACTATTCCCCGCGATTCATGCCATATCATAGGCCCGAGTGAAGTGTTGCAGCGATGCTATTGCTAGCCTACTCATGGCTTCCCCTACTGCCCTCCTGAACTACCCTCAAGGTTTCCCCTTCATTGAGGCTTTTTTTTTCGGGATGCATGAGCTTAGCTAAGGTTAACTTAGGGGGAAACTGGGGGGTAGTATAGTGTGGGGGGACCCATGCCCTACAGTCAGCAATATGACAGTTAAATCTAACCTCTCTTTAAGCCGGGACCCAGACAGCAGGCGAAACCCCAGGACTGGGTCTTCGTACAGAACCAGGAACCCCACCTTGTTTGAGGTAAAGGAGTTCAGCTTCAAAATCGAATAGAAAAGGATTGCAGGATTTGGGAAGGGGACAGTCAACCTACAGGAGGCCGGAAGGAAATGTCACCCGTCCTCTTGAAAAGCTCGTGCAGAAGAAATGTCCTCTGACTAAAACGTCTTCTCTCAACAGCCGCAGGAAGGCTGTCTGATCAATCCAATCTCGCTGAAGGCCCTTAAAATCTAAGGCTTTGGCACGCTCGCGTGCCCAAGCGGAATTGCATCCTGGTTTGGATGCCAAGGTTTTTTCATGGGCAGCTTGGCTGGGGACACCTCCACGGGGATCATGTCTCTACCTACCCCAGAACTAACAAGCCAGCATACCAAGATAACCCCGCCCCCCCCTCCCGTCATTTCCTCAGACCAATACAAATAGACTTCCACCCGCTGGGCACGGGACCATTCAATGGAAGAAGGGTTTGAGGTTTGGCTAAGCCAGAGCCATATACCTGTAAATGCGCAATACTCTGCGAGATCGTTGCTCACAATCCACAGCTAAGGTTTGTATACCAGAGCTGCACATGCCTCAGCGTATCGCGATGTAGCGAGGCAGCGTGAGAGTTCCGGGCCTCCGGTAGCTCTACTTCAAAGTCTCGGGTGCAGATAGCTCAAATGGACTTGGATTCCAGGAGGGCGTTCTATGGGGGCTTAGTAGCGCAGAAGGGTTAATCGAAAGAAGTTAACCTGATGAATTGGCTCATGTTGGGAATGTGGTGCTGAATCTTACAGCCATCCTTAAGTATAGAGTCCCCCTTAAGTAGATAGAATATGGCTTTGGGTATATTATAATAAGATCCCCATATACCCCATACATATTCTATCTACTTAAGGGGGACTATATAGAAATGGAACTGGTGCCCTCATAACCTCCCTCTTCGCAAGTGCTCCAGGCTCCGGGTTGAGGCTTGGTGCTTTGCGGGTTCACGAAGAGGCTGGAAACATGCACTGCTTCCTCACATACAAGCTACAGTCTAAACTCCTAGCATCCCCCGTAATAAGCCTTATGGTAGTCCCTTAACCCTCCTTTCAGGAGTTTAAACTAATTATACCTCATATGGGCATGCAAACCCCTAATCCTTCTCCACTACATACCAAGGAAAACAACCGAGGAAATCATGACAGCCTCAACCAAGAAATCCCTAACCTTGCAAACCTCCTCAAGGACTTGGTCCTGAGTCTATACCTGAAGAAAACACCCAGGAGCCAGGCCGCTAGCATCGCCCATGCTCTTTGGACATGAGGCAGTGCATCACATGCCATGGGCTCTGAAGCCTACGTGCGCGGCTGGAATAAGGAGGATGAGTGACGAATGAAAGCCCTAAACCCCTTCTACCAGCACCATCAGCGCCAGTATGAGTATGCTGACAAGTGTGAGGGCCGGCGCGGCTTGAGAACCCCCAATGTAAATCTATGTTGAGATCAGCCAGCTTGTATGCTTGCTTCCGCAGTCTCTCCTTTGGGATGGACTGATCCAATCATTCATGCTCCATGATCCTCTGTGCCATGAGGGCTGCAGTTCATGTGCACTTTGTGTCCGCAGAGCCTGTGAAAAGTTGTAAAGACCAGGTGAAACTCTTGGCCCTCTCTGCTACTCTCGGATAAGAAAAATCTGTCCTAGATTGAGCTAGCTATCTAATGAGGGAAGCTTCTGAATCACAAGGGGCTGGAGTTCATGGCCTTTAGCTAGATGAGCGTGTACACCAGCTGGCACCTCTAGAGCAGGATCTCCCGTTTAGACTCTAAACTCTAAACTTTAGAGGCAATCCGTTAAAAGCACACATCAGCAATTTTGATTTGTGTTGTCCAGCTGACTTTCCATTGTTGGGGAGTTGGGGAGGTATCCTCGTATAATTCGTGCGCGCAAGGACCTACATGATATCTGGTGCTCGTGGAACACCGCGAGGCAAAACATGGCAAATGCTGATTGTCTACAGACTTCGGTTTTTTGTCAACTGCCCTCTGAGCTGGGGAACTTACACCCCTCCCAATACCAGAGAATCAGGTGGAAAAGAAACTTGAAAATGAAATGGATTGAATAAAATCAAAACCAGGGTTTTCTTCCTCCCTAAAAATGATGGAGCTGTATTGTGGGGGGCACATTAATAGCATCGCACCGTTCACGTGAATCTTCCTTCAGCCCAAGATCATTCTGACAAGAATGCCAACGCGCACCATGGTGCCCAACTTAGCTTCCCAAAGGCTGAGCTTGCTCCCCACCAAACCCCCCCGAAAAACCTCGTGCGGAGGGGGTCGATGACGTTGATGGAGGCCCTCTGCACGCTCATATCTGATAGCAACTAGCACGCTCATATCTGATAGCAACTAATACCTTCCCCCGTGAATGTCGCGGACAATCGTTTTCCAGCCAGCCAGCTGCATATCACCGCTTCTGTCACCTTGGCAGGGCACTGGGTTCCAGTTTTGCGGATGAGGGACTAAAAGGGGCCTGGTCAAGCAGGGATCTCAAACTCTGATGTCGATATCTGGCTTGTAGGATCTTGTAGGCCTGTCGTGCTTGCGAAACAACAGACGCCTTTTGTATACCAGCCAACACAACTTTTGGAACAAGACGTGTGGGCGTACGATCCCGTCATGCCTGAAAATGAGGTGACCAGGGGCAGTCAAGGCCAATGCTGAGGTCTGCCAAAATTGTCGAGATGAAAGCAGTAAAATGAGAATAGCGCTCATCTTCCCAGCTGTGGGGTTTCGTTATCGCTGCGTGGGAGGCAGACAAAGCAGTGTGGTCGTTGAACGGCATGCGGGGATCAGCAGACCACTCAGGGACCATGGCTTGGCGGCTACCCAATTCCGCACCTGCAGAAAAGCTCTTCGTAGGTATGTGGCGGTTTGCGCAAATTCGTCCAAAAATGTTGTGGACCTCCAAGAGACGGTCAGCGAGAGGCTCCAATGCCAAAGTAGCAGGAGAGAGCCTGAGCAGGGCAGCCAAGGGTGACACGAAGTCAACAGCCGAGGTTCCCAAATGAGGAGTGGAGAAGAAAACAACACCTTTGGTCTGCAGGAAAACGTCGTGTGCCCGAGCTCCTTGACCAGGGGCAGAGAGGGGCCAGTGTGCGAGTTGTACTAAAGGCTCGTTTCTGGCCCACACAAAGCGCACTACGCGCAACAGAAACCATACCACGCCTTTACTTCACGAGGTGAACAATCAACAGAATTGCACTCAAAGCCGAAATCAAATAGCAACTTGACTCGCGCTATGGCACAATGACCAGGCCAGATAAGATGGCCTCTGACTAGAGAACTAGACAATGCACTACACTGTGGCTATTGAGCTCCTGCAACGATCGGGTTTGAGGCAAATGCAAGCAGGACTTTGATGAGAAGGCCTCCCATGCCATGGCCAACAAAAATTACAGGTCTCGGGCCCACGGCCTTAGCAACAAGGCAGTCGAGCAAGTTCTTTGACCTGCGCTCCAGATCCAATGACTCTGCACCATCAAACCAGAACGAGGGCTGAGCCGGATAGTCATAAGAAAGCACGCGAGCATATGGGTACTGGTCTCTGACGAAATCCGAAGGCCACAACTCGCCCTTGGTGTTCGTCCAACTCTGTTTATAGTCGCCCCAGAGATCATGCACGAAAACAAGATCAACCGATGCATAATCAGTACTTGTCACCCACGGCCCTTCTTCAGGAAAGAGCATGTAGAGTCTCGTTTGCTTTGGCGTAGACGATGATACCTGCACGACATCTGAAAATACTTGCTGCCCTGTAGCAATCTCTTCAATTTTGACAGTGTAGGCGCCAAAATGATGCCTGCCTGCAACAGTGACTTGCAAAAATGGTTGTGTTTCGTGGAGCACTGGCCAACCGTCTCGGTACCATTGGAAGTGGCAACGTGAAGGCTCCAGTACCTTTACAGAAATGGTGAATGCGCTTCCTGGGGGAAGACTGACATCTTCTGGCTGTTCCAAAATTGTTAAGCTGGAAGAAATTCCGCCACGGCTGGAACAAAACCGAGTGCAGCATGCCAGCGCACCAGCACCAATGAATCCTAGATTAGTCGGCTTTCCAGCTGCACCAACCTGTCTCCATGAGCCGGAAGAAATAACAGCTGAGCAAACCACCGTCAACATCACAAGGCCGACGAGCCACCACCAACATGCGCCTTTCGCGAGAGCCACGGACAGCAACACTGCCAGCATAGCATAGAAGGCGGCTGGACTGAGAAGTTCCCCTGAAGCGCCACTCTGGATCACACTCGCCATTATGCTGAAAGGTGAGCCAAACTCGTCTTGCACTTGGCAATCACACCGAACACGAAGCCGCGGCGAGCTAAAAGAAGGTCGGAAATGCACCCACGGACGTTGCATGCCGTTTTGCTCCACCATTGCGGCTGCATGGTACAGCACGGACGGCAGGCTCATCATCTGGCAGTTTGCCTCCAGTGCCGTGGCTGGCAGCATGCGCTTCAAAGCAAGATGAACAGCTCCACCTTCTGAAGATTCCGCGGACAAACGACCAGGGTCACATGCGAATATCAGATAAAAGTTGTTGCGCAGCGAGGTCACTCTAAGTGGACAGAGAGATCCATGTAAAGTGCCGCCCCTGAAGGTTGTGCTCTCTAAGTTCTCCCGGCAGCAATCCCAAAGAATGGCAACATGAAGCCTGCCCCAATTGAAGTTGCCACCAACACGAACTCTGTTGAGTGGCTCAATAAGATCCTTTTCTATGTCTACCCAGGTAGCGGCATCCTGTGGATGGGCGTCGGAAGGTATCAGGCTTGAAAACTGGTCCTGACCTTTCTGCTTTCCATGTCCCGCCAAGCTTATCAGTACCAGTGGGTGGATTGCATTTGGAGCGTTTTGCGCCACATATGCAACAAAACTCTTCAGCTTACCTTCCAAACGAGACTTGGTGGCCTTTTCTTGGCCGTCGTCACTGCAACAGACGATGTGGTTGAAGCATTGAGCCTGAAAAAGGCGCACTGCAGCTCGGGCATCCTCCGCTGCCCCGGGGAGCTCGCTGAGATGATCATAGTGACTGACTCCAATAGCCAAGGCTGCGAGAGGAGTGCAATCCATGCCTGGCTCCTGCGGGCGAGACTGTGTGAGAGGATGAGCCAAGGTCAGCTGCTGGACGGCATGGGGTTTTCCTGAATGTCGAGGTGGGAGCTCTGCAAGGCCGTGCTGCAATAGACAAAGGCAACAAGGCAATGAAAATCAACGGGCAATGAAAGCCACAAACATCATGATGGCAAAGGGACACAGAGAAGCAGCCTCCGCAGAAGCAGCGCTAGCGGCGGCGGCGGCAGTGGCAGCAGTGGCAGCAGTGCCAGCGCCACCAACGCCACCACCACCACCGCCACCGCCACCGCCACCGCCACCGCCACCGCACCCGCCACCCGCCACCCGCCACCCGCCACCGCCACCCGCCACCCGCCACCCGCCACCGCCACCCGCCACCGCCACCAGCAGCACCGACATCAACACGTCGCTTACCCATGACATACTGCAGCACAGAGGTGCCCGCTTGGTGCTTGAGGGAGCCATGTATTGTGGGGCGTGCGTTGGGGATGAATAGCAAGCAGACGTTGGAGGTTCTGTTATCGGGGTGGTGAGGAAGAGAGCGTAGCATGGGGAGACCCTTGCCGGTAGTGCGTAAGGAGCTCTTGCGCAGCTCCAAAGCAAATAATGCTGAAACATGTAGACCAATCCCAAAACTTCAAGTGCTGGGCTCCGTGCAGTCAGAACGAAGGCAAGCAAAGGCAGAGTGACCAAGACACTGCCCTCCACCTGATGCATGGCATAGTCTCACAAGGTACAGTAGGTTCCAGATAAACAAAAGCCTGCCTTCATACGTGATCGGGCATCACTGCAAAGGTGACCCCAGGCTACCAAAGCAGTTAGTTTAATTTAAAGTCCCAAATTCAAGCGACATAGTGAAGCTGCGGTGCCTCGGGATCGTGCCACACAAACTTACGTAAAGGTTACGATTTAGTACCGGGCCCTTACCACGAACAACCGTTATATGTCCACGCCCATTTTACAAGAGTCAGGGCCGCGCACCCAGGATCGCAAACCCTGTCATTCGAGAGAAGCCTAGGGGACTACATTGGTTCATAAAAGGGCTGCGGGAAGGACCTTGGGAATACAAGTCTGGAAACTGCAGCACCTCAACAGAACGAGGTTTATTCCGGAAGAAAAAAGACTCTTTGCTTGCTGGGAAAGGCTTTAGCTTTCACATGTTCCTGCAGGGTCACATGGGACACTTGTGAAGTCTTCATGCGCCATCCGTACCCCAGCAGCAGATGGGCTTCCGAGACCTGCCGGTTCCCATAAGCCCCAGACAATTCCAACCCAAGAGCTGGGACCTCCCTGCCTGAACCCCTGTCAAGCTCAACTGCTTTCTGGATAGCGATCCATCTTTCCAAACGCAGCCTCTCTTCTCCTTGTCGAACGGGTGAAACTACCGGGGACTACCAGGTGACGCTAACGTCTAGAAGTGGGCCTTCTGCAGGAATCATATTTGCAATTTTGGTGGTTACCATAGGCAGGAGTACCCCTCCCAATGTAAAATTACATCTCCTGGTCTGTGCAAGCAGCGAGGACTCCAGCTCCAAGGCCCACCCCTTCAGCTGGTCAAAGGAAAATGCTTTCATATGCCCTTAGCAGTGAAAGCAAGCAAGCTGCAACCACCAGATCATTTTAGTATGTGCCAAGATCACATCGTTTCACGGCCACTGAAATCATCACATCCAGTGATCTGACTGATGCAGCTGCAAACCGAGAAGGCAAAGTTTAATCATGCGGGCAATAATAAAAACGCAGCAGAGAAATTGCTGCCCGAGCCCGTGCCAGCCCCTTCATCAGCCTCGGGATCACGTTTCTACATCGCGCTCGTAACATAACAGGACTCACATACATTTTTCTAAACCCTTTTTCATGAGGAATTTCGGCTGAAGACATACTCTTTTCCGAGATATGTATTGCAGGACCTCATGGCTCAAGCCGGGTTGTGCTAAAAAGCATAGAAACAGCTTCCGCCAAGCACCCATCTGTTGCATACATCACAACGATAAACCCAAAGCACAACCCAACGACAGAGCCTGTCGCTTCAGGCTAAAGAACCGGATGTCAGCTGGGATTCCAACTTCTTGAAATCCTCACGGAAAGCTGCGCGCCTCAACTTCTGAAGAAAGGGCCCAGAGAACAAGGCTCAGAAAGGGGCCTCGTAAGGCATGAACCTTCTAAGCCCCATACCTGTAAACCCTACCCCCTATTTTCATCCTCTCACTGAGCGAGGCACTTCAAGCTTTATCCGACATGCTATGCCCCTCCACACCAGCATGCAACAAGCTGCACAACGTCTAAGTTGACGAGGGCAAGCCCACAACCCTTATAGCGAATGACTCGAAATAGCGTTGGCTTTGCACCTGTACAGAATAGATCCATGATCACTACAAGAATAGTCAATTGACTAGTGGCCAGAGTAAACCTCATGGCAAGGCAACGCTGCGTTGTCTTAAACCCTCAACGTGGAAATTTGGACTTGATCCGAGTGGCTGCTCAGCACTCGGGCGCAAGATGAAGTCAGCTGCCTCCTTACAAAACAGAGGCCCACGAAGGACGTACACTTGGGCTTAGGGCTCAGGGTTTTGCACTCAGCATAGTCAGCAGAGACGGATTGAAGAAGCGGTACGTGCGGCTTACATTGTCGGTTTGCCTCTTCCCCAAATCGGCGCCACTACAAGCAACCAAATTTGCCTTCAAATGCTTCACATGCTCTCTCCCTCACACACAATGCTTCACAATCCAAGGCGTTTAGATTTTCTGGCCCTGAAGCTCACACGTGAAAAGCGTGTCATGGTGAACAGCTCACAGCTTTTACGGCCCATTGCCCATGCGTATATTGGGGTTGTATAGGGATAATGGAAAATAAAATGGAAACTACAGGGGTAATATGGGGATTCTAAAGGGGTTAGCCAGGGGTTATAGGATTATATTGGGGTTATAGAGGGACAATAGAAAATTCAAATGGAAACTACTATATTGTAATTCGGATATACAAGGTTATATTAAGGTTATATAGGTATAATAGAAGATAAAATGGAAATTACAATATTATCACAGGGTATATGTTGGGGGGTAGCCCTAATTACTGGCACTTAAGCGGGGGGCGGGGCCATGAAAACAGGTACCCTTATTTTGGGCTACAGAAGGACTGTCGCAGGGATCCGCTCTACCAAACCTTCTGACCCGGCCCACGCGGTACGCCTCACAGATGGCATGGCAGAGGTATTGATGTTCCTCCGCACCAGCAGTCTTGAAGGATTCGCCTCAATTTCAGTCGACTGGCTACAACGCTCTGTAAAATCCGGGCATCATGTCACGAGGCACACCCAAGAATCAAGGCTAAGTGTGTTTTGTGTCTGGAAACCTCAGATAATCCATGGTTCAGAAGTGCTCAAAACTTTCCAAACCAAACACCCTCGGAGTCTTAAAGGGTCTTTTGAACTTGTATGCCCAAGATATCAGCAAACGTAAAGAACATCATACACATGATCCCATATTTAACAGAATACCAGATGACCTGATGTTAGGAGGAGGACTGAAGCCTTGCCCCCATATCTTCAACCTCGGGTCCAGATCCGCTGCCCTTGATTTGTACACCCACATCACAGGCCCAAGCCCAACACACAAGCCCTATATTTTTCCTTGTTCTCCTCACGCATCCAGAAAAATCTAGAAAACCTCTGCGTTTGATAAAGACCCCTCCCTCCCAAATGCTGCTGTGCGGCGAATTTTGGTGGAGCTGAAGCTTGCCACCTTAGCCGTATTGGTCCCTTTTGGAGGTGGGTCGGTACAAGGGGTGTGCACGGCTGAGGGTTCCAGGGTTCTGGCCAGCTTGGGGACACGAAGGGCTTTCTGGGGATGATCCTGCTTCTCAGCATTTTAGATCCCCGTTTCGCGTGCAAGGGAACCTGAACTTCGAAGCTGTACCGATACTGTTGAAGAAGCGTCAGGGAAAATGGCGAAAATGGGCTGAATCTTAGTACACGCCAGTGTTTAAGCATTCCCCCTCCTGCTTGGCTCGAAGCATGCAGGGCTAACAGGATCCAACGGCGTATGACAAGCACTAAAGTGTAGGACTTCCTGAATCCACGCTCTGAATGGGATGTGCTTCCAAGTAAGGTTGTCTGTACAACGTGTAGTGTGGGTTGGGATGGACTTCAGCGACCTCAACATTCGACATTAATTATGTCCCGTCCTTGCTTAGATGCCATACTTTGCAGGGCTCAAGGCACAGAAAAGCAAGTAGGCTTTGTCGACAGTATTGGCAGTCCCTCTTTCTGCCGTCCAGGTGCATCCCCTGGGGCGGCTGATGCAACGAAGACAAACTTCCCCGGGCTTTCCGGCTGAGCAATCTGGCACAGCAGGATCTCCGTCGCAGATTTTGCGGGTCTTGGGCTTCAGTAGCTGAAATCTAGGGCTGTGGACGGAAGTTTGAACCTGAGGGTTAGGGGTTTCCTTCTGGCAGAGATTCTAGACTTTGGGGCGGGCAGTCTCGAAGGGGCCTTCCTTACCTGCATGTAAAAGGCAAATGCGACGAAGATTGCTGCATCACCAGCAACGACTGTTCTAGAGACCCAACCACAAGTTGAACGTCGCTTCGCCCACCCCAGCCCTGCCTCACCCTCGCGCGGGACAACTACCACGCCCACGTTCTCGGCTTCACCGCCAAAGCGGCCAAAGCCCTGTCAAAGCAGCATCTCATGTACTCACAAGTAACCGGTTGCAGTTATGCCCAGGTATTTCTTGCCAGCCTGGTAAAGACCGCAACGCTTGGCATGGTCCGTGCCTGCAGAGGCGGCTCGAATCAACGGTTCAACGATACCAGTTGGATCGTGCGTGTTGTCTCAGGCTTATAGGGCTTGGGCAGGTTCACCCTGAGGTTAGCCCTGTCGGCAGAGATATGCCCGCTAGCCTTCAGATCTTGGGTGGGGGGCGATTGCTGCGCTGAGAACAGCCAGGCCGGCAAGTGATGCTTTCATGGTATACTCTTGTTGTCAAAGAGAAACCTACTCTGGCAAAGCCCTGGAAAACTGGCTGAAGGAAAGCCTTTACCAACTACCGGGGTACCACCTTAAAGAGCGAGCAAGAAGACAAACCATCTGCATCCTGATGCGCTTCATCGGCTGATTTTCAAGCAAACCTGAAACACGGCCCAGGCAAAACTTGTTCAGCTTCGACAGCCCGACGAGCACAAATGTCTCAGCAAAGGTACCACAGGCATAGAAGACTCGGGGCATCGACCCAAGGCCTGAGTTTCTTCAGAATTGAGGGTAAGAGAGGTCAGCGGGCTGAGGGCACAAATCATGGGAAGGATTTAGGTGTCTGCCTTTTTTAGGTTGAGGGGCGATTCAGCAAATCTAATTTCGGGAAATGATCAAGAGCACCTGCAGCCGCAGTCCAATTCAAGTCTCGCTCGAACAAGCCCCTAAGACTCAGTTCCGCGAACCAGAAACAAAGCTAAGCAACTTCACTGACATAACTCCCTGTGACTATTGCTCAGCCCATAGCATCCGCATCTTCCAGAATCTGCTCTCAGAAGGCATGTCACTCGAAGCGGAGAATCCACTTTAGAGTCGGGGTGGGGGTCATGGAGCGTGTGGTCGATAGCAACCAGGATTGGGACTGAAGTGGCAGGTCAACGAAAAAACCAGGAACCGGAGGCTGAGTCACTTCCTCAATGTGAAGTTATCTTGAAAGCCAAGAGACCTTCTGGATCCGTGACCCCGTGGATCTGTCTCCTTAAAAGGGCGCGGCTTTCTGGCTGGGCTTGCGTCCTTGAGAAGATTCCTGGACAAACCGGATACGTGAAAAACCGCCACTCATGGGGCAAAATGAGACGATACCAGTACAGAAGCACGGAGTGACTTGAGCCTGGCAAAGGGCTAGGTTTGGAGAACTAGTTGGCTCACAAAGTTGCGCTTGGAACGGATGAGTGAGGTGGAAGCCGGCAATCCAGTTCTGCAGCGGGCGGCGCACCAATTCTGCAGCGGGCGGCTCACCTGGCCCTGCCCTCCTGAATTTTGAAACGTAACAGTGTCAAACATGCTTGAACCTTCGAATAACAACCGCCATGTCCCGCTTTCGTATTAGATATCTGTTTACTTTGGAGAGGCTACCCTTTGGCATCTGGATTGCAGCGACTCATCCAGGTTAGACCCCTCATCGACCCCTTTAAGACACTCCTTCTGCAAAGTCTGAGGGTCACAACAGCCATATACTATGGCACCGTCAGTCCCACTCACTTGTCCTCAGCACAACCTGATCGAAGCCCAGGATAGATGCCTCTAGCCTCGACCACAAAATCCAATCGCAGGTGCAGATGCCAGGTATTCCGTTCTTCCCTATTTCTAAGTACCAGGCAAACTAGCAGAACCCAGAACCCAAGACAATTGCTGTCGGCCCATTCCTGAAACCCACAGGTACTTTGGGCAAGAGCCAGACGAGAGTCTCCAGCTCTGCGGCAACCTCCAAATGGGAGCTGCATGAGTGCTGCCAGGATAGGTACTGCCATGTGCAATGTTTCCTCTTTCAACTGCTAGAATAATGATTTTGCACAGCTATTTTGGATTCCTTTCAAAGTCCTCCGTGTACTGCTCCCATGGCTGCTGCAGCTGTTGCTGATTATTGGCACGTCCATCATAGCTCATGATGCCCATTGCGCCGCTGTTTCGCCAAACTGTTGCGTTATTTAAGAGCGTTGAGCCCGACGACCCCTCAAAAACAGGTGTCGAGAGTGCTTGAGCCCTACAAACTTGAACCACGAGCGCTAGAAAACCGCACCATGAGGACGCTCGAACCCTGCACCCCAAACCCTCATCAAATGATCTGGCAGCCAAACTCTCGATCTCGAAAAACCACAGGCACAGAAGCCTTGCCCTCTTATATAACCCCTATATAACCCCCATATAACCCCTATATAACCCCGCTATAACCCCTATATAAACCCTATAACCCCCTGTATAGCCCCTTTGGCCTCGGGGAAGTCCGGCCAGCGGCCGGAAACGTTTGCTTCCCAGCTACCCACTGCCACCATGTCATCCTCGCCTCGCAGAGAGTTTTCTTAAGGTAGGGTTTAGGGTTTTTGGGTTTAGGGTTTTTGGGTTTGGGGTTTTTGGGTTTAGGG
>CAJNIZ010001592.1:48001-77793 GCA_905231905.1 Symbiodinium pilosum
GGTCCCCACACACACACACACACACACACACGCAGAGCTTAACTCCTGAAATCAAAGCCTCGAGTGATTGGAAACTCAAGCCTACCAGATCATGGAAATAAATGATTCCTGACTTCCAGACCCCGCCGCCGTAAACCAAACTATTCGTGAAACACTTGAGCGTGAGGATGGGGGTCCAGCGCTGTATGGCCTAGGAGGTACCATCCCCTGCTCCTCTTTAACCTTCAGGGCTAGTGAACCCTAGCGACCAGGGCAACCTGAGATCAGAGGCGGGTGAATTCACTGCCACAGCTACAAAATTCTCGCCAGGGCCAGAGCCAAGATAGGTCCAGTCTCTGAACCCTGGTAAGCAAGTCAGAGGGCGACTTTGCTTCAAGCTTCAGATCAACGATCAACCAGCAAGATCAACAACGTGGTGGAATGATATGGCTTTCGGCCTAGGGCCATAGATCGAAGGCTTGGCTTCCAACTCTGCCTTCGTGCTAGGCCTGGGGGCACAAGAAAGTGATCTCGTACGTGGTACCTTGACTGCTCTAAACTCGGATACATAGGACAGGACACACTTATCTGCTTCTTGTTTACCAAGCAGAAAGCTTTCAAAACCAGCGCAGGGACCGTGTGGGCAGTTGTGGTTGCCATTGCCTGAGATGCGCTGACCCTATCCAGAGCTCATGCCATTGCGCAGTTGCATGAACATGGGGCTCCTTTTAAAGCGGGATCAGTTGAACATGGTGTGGGGGATTTGCAAGGCACATAGGAGGCCACAACCACCATCAAACGAGTTGCGATCGTCGAGATCGTAGGCATAGGTCTTTGGGCACAGTCTGTGGACCAAGTTGATGTACTCGCCTTGCCATCAGCACAATTTGACGTAGCGAGGTGCCAGAGTAGCTGCCTTCAAGAAAAAATCTTCCAGCTGCCACAAACACACAAATAGATGGATATCCGTGCTGCACAGGGCCTTGCAGAATTTCTTTTGCTGAGCAGTAGAAAGCAGCTATGCTTGGGGATCCCGACTTCCCGTACGGGGCATTCCGTAGCTATTGCTGGATGGTCTGTATGCCTTTAGAGAAGAATTGAATCGATTACAGGGAGTGAGTTTCAGTTGCTTCTAACAGCCCTCACATGAGCAGACCACCCCTAGGAGATACTAACAAGGCCCACGGTGCGAGTACCACGTCCAGGACGGCCCCGTGCATGGCAGCCCATCAACTTGCCATTGTAGTACTCCTGCAGAACTAGCGTCCCTAGCCTCATGCCCTGTATACGGTAGTGGCAAATCACACATCGTATCCCCTCGATAGGAAGTAAATCTTCCCCGGGAAACCCTTGAACCCTTGTATAATGAGGAGTAGATTTGCATTTCCCAGGCTTTTCTTTCAGTTCCAGGATGACAGTGTCAAGGTTTGAGGATGCAACAGGTAATCCTCACAAACAGGTAGGAGGGACACCCTGCGAGCAGTGGGCAGCCCATGGCATGCCCACTCATTGGAGCAGTCCAAGCGATGCATAAGATTATGAGAACCCTGCTGATGATGGTGGCCACAGACACCTGGCCCCCAATGAAGTGCAGCCTGCACCAGAGACCTAGACTTGAGTTAGCGCGCCCTTCGGGCTGGTGCATTCAGTAAAACCCACACAACAGCAAACCTCTAAGCAAAACCTCAATGGACAGGCAAACAAAACGGAAGCAAATAAGCACTAAACTCGACAGAGATCACAAAAAAACACGGTCTGGTTTGGAGGGCCTGGGCGAGGCGCAGGGGCGACCCAAAACCACCGCTCTTTGAGCGTTTCAAATGCCGACAGCCGCAAATCGCGAAGTAATGACGTAATGACTTCATAGGAACCGAACCGAAAACCGAAACCGTGAATGAGCTTAACCGCAACTTCAGACAATCAGGTTCATTCACACTGACCCTAATTGGACCGAGGGCTTCCTGTTATTGGCATTTGTTCTGCACGTGCTTTGCATTTGCAATGTTCATCTTGGTGCAGGGACCTAACAAACCACAGTCTGGAGTAAACAGCTCCTACCAGCTCTCCTTGTTTCTTGAAGGACAAGCACCGAGTGTCAAGTCTGAGCAGTCCAGGAAGGAGCCATGACCTCAAGATGTCTTGCAGGCTTTAATGGCACATGGGCTCCGCTTTGCTTCAGACCTTCCGGGGCACAACGGCCAACCTTCTATAATCCGCAATCTTGAAGCTACGGGAACTTCTACAGCCTCACTGACGCCTGGATTCCTGCCTTCTAGGCAGCTTCCTTGCGAAAGGGCCTCTTACCCAGCCTTCTGCAAAAACCACTCCGTATTACAGCAAGCTCTAGAGCCTTAGGCGCTTCATGCCTCAACCCTCAAACCCTGCAACCTACTTTCTGCAATCCCTGCGATGTCATGATTGGATACATTCCCACTTTAATCCCAAGACTCCATGAAGCCTCAACCCCAGATGGCTTGCAAGCCAGTAGGCCTGGAATGGAGCAGCCCCGAAGGCGCAACCTTCAGCGACGTCCGAGGGGTTGAGATGCAGGATTTTAGGAACTTCAAAGTTCCTGTGGGCTTTTGAAGAATACAGCTTCTTCTACAACATCTTTCTGTGCGTTTTCCATGTCGGTGTCTGTGTCTCCCATGTAACCAGGCTGACTAGAGTGGCCGACCGAGGTCATTCGAAGATTGGGGGCTCCATTTTGTTCAATACGAGGCATGGCTTTGGGGCCAAAGCTGTGAGACACATTGCTTGTTGCAAGCCATCGGATGCATGTACGCGAATGAATATCTAGCATACCAAGTGCTGCAGCTCCCATTGAAATGCCGATCAAGATTGTCACAGCTCTTCTGTGTATTTAGCCAAACAAGCACGGCTTCAGCCTTAGCTTTCTAAGTCACGCAAGTTGCTTGACAAGGGTGTCAACCATTTTGTCCAGCTTCGTGGAACATGAAGGGAAGCATTCGGCTACGAAGAACCCATTGCAGTAGATGGTGCAATTTATTTCGTGGGCTAGAGGATGGGCTCAATCTACATCAAGCAGTTGATTTTTTACGCCGCTCGTCCTCGACATGGCAGTGATCCCTAGCAGACTACACCCTGCAACTGGCAATAACATCTGAATATTGACACCCTGAGCCTCGGAAGGCTGCACAAACTGCAAATCCCCTACAACCACAGCCGCTTGAAGCATGCCATTCATGAGCCTATTGTTACTGGGTCAGGGGTTCCCTTGGTAATCAGGCCCCCGCGCGTTCCGGAAGATGCGTGAAGCCATAAACTGAAAGCAAACCCACCAGAATCAGCTCTCAGTCAGACCTCTACAGCTTCCGACAAGATGCCGGAAGGGCAAAGTGTATCCGTCCACCATACTCATGTCCTCTGCGTCTTAAGCAAGCAGCAAAGGTGTACTCAAGGCAACAGAAGCAACAAGAAGCAGGAGGTCCAGCAATATTATTTGTTGAGTCGCGATGCTGACCGGGGAGCCTGGTGATGATGATGGTGGATGCATGCAGCAGAGACAGAGACAGGAGAAGAGAAGCTGCAGGAAAAGAAGCAAGGGCTGTAGTTAGGGTACTTCTTCAAGGGAGCAATTCTGAAAAACAAACGTTTGCCGTAGTTACACCCACATCAGCGGCAG
This sequence comes from Symbiodinium pilosum, assembly GCA_905231905.1. NCBI lineage: Eukaryota > Dinophyceae > Suessiales > Symbiodiniaceae > Symbiodinium > Symbiodinium pilosum. Next base: position 51,627 of record CAJNIZ010001592.1, read on the forward strand.
CCATGCTACCTGTTACGGTACCAGCATCATGCTAGGAACTCATCTCTCACAAAGCCCTGCACTCAGCTGGACTAGGTTAGCCCAGCGTCGTAGTAGTCCGCACGCCTGCCAAAGGTTGCCTTTGCTGCAGGGAGGATAATGGAAAAGGAAATGGAAACTACTATAGTATATCGGGGTTATATTGGGATAATGGAAAATAAAATGGAACTACTATAGTATATTCAGGGTGTTCCGAACCTTGGAATCACAAGCCGCCCATGGCCAGGAACCCCAATGAAAGACAGCCTCTGGCGGCCCTAATCCCGTGTGTGGGTTATAAATATTAGTATCAACCCTATTATTACCCGTATAATATGAATACTATAATATACTATAATACTGTATACTATAAGATACTAAGCTTTTAGCGGCCCTAAGCCCGTGCTTTGGCCAAAAAGCCTTGTAGCCCGAGTTGGGCGCACCAGGCTTTTCAAAGCCCCCAAACCCACTCTACAGGATGCTGCGCTGATGCAGCGAAATAACAATAGTAAAAGGAATAATAATAGCAATGATAATAGTAGTGATAACACATGTAATAATTGTATTATAGTAATACCTCACATCAAACTAAGTGTGTCGCCTTGCAATGCCGCGGAGGTCTTACATCAGGCTGGTTGCATGTAGCAGTCCATCCCCTTCCAGCCCCAAAACAACACTGCCCTATCCCCCCACGCCTCGAACTTTGTGTCCACATGCTGTTGGCAGCGCCAGTTGCCATCTGTACCACAAGGCTGGCCCCTGCCCCCACTCCTGGCTGTCACACCCTTAAGGTACAGAAAAGGTTATACAGGGATCCACTAGGTTAACGAGACTTGAACGGTACCAGCTTGGAATCCCTCACTTGAATGTGCAGGCAGTGAACAGACTGGGGAATGACAAAGGGCTTTCTCTGCGGCATGGTTGTCTTGTCCCAGGGTTTCTCATCAATACCCTCCCCCAATATTAAGCCCCCAGTAATGTAAAATATTTCAAGCGCCTGATTACCGAGTCTAAGCTCTTGGCCTCTCCGCATGACCCCTGTATCCCGCTTTGGAGAGCCCTGTGCATCCCTATGTCACCTCACAACCCCTGTGAAAGGGCATTATGTATCCCCTACATCCCTAATAGCTAGGCTTCAAGCACGTAGAGGTCTGGGCCTGTGTTTCACGAGATTTTGCTTAAATGCGCCTGAGTCATGGGATCTTGCAAGCAAGCACCTCAAGGAGGGACCCATAGCAAAGGCTGCATATGAAGAAGCGTACGAAAGCCCACACCAAGGAACAAGCTCTTGCGAGTGTCTTGACCATCCCAACCTAATAGCAACATCCAAAGAGCCCTTTCAATTCAAAGTCACATGTTTGAAGCCCCAGGAACTGACCAATATAGCAGCCGTTGCCATCGGAATTGCACCTGGAAGCAAAACGACCATATTTGAGAAGCTGCGGTTTGCGGACGACATCCCTATGCATGCTACTAGTCTCCACAGAATGTACTCCCGGTCTCGAGGCTCAAGGTTTGGGCGCAGTTTTTGCAAAGCGTGAACGCCTCAACCTAGGAATCTAGCAGCAACAGGGTGGAGGCTAGGGTCACGATTTCCTGGGCGCGTGGTCTGGTGTGCAAATTGGCTTTTAAACACCCGCGCCCCTGACATTCCTGCGGTACATCAAATTGAGGACATGCTCTTGTTCGGCAGTACAGAATAAAACCGAACAGAAGTTGAATAGGAACTGTAGAGAATGAGTAGTGAGATGCCTTAGCTTCAAGTTGACAGCTGAGCGCGTCTAGAGGTATACCTGCCAATACAAGCCGGCTTCTCTCACGAAACCTTTGCTAGAGTCTAGAGGTATGTATCATTAGGGGCGGCACACCGGGTCATGTATTTCAGCTGTGATAACCCCAGTGATCTTTTCATTGACGTGCAAGCCTGTTTTTTTAGACGGAGTAAGCACTTTAAGTTTTTAAAGTCCTTGACAGAATTCAAAGCTGCATAGCTGGCGTGCCCATGCGCTTTCCACACCGTGTACCCGCACAATCACCGTCAAATCCCTTCAGGACTGGGGGTCGGATTACATTTGCAAGGGACGATGGCCAAAAGGGCTCCTACATTCCGCTACATGGTACACTACACCCTACAGACTGTACTCGATTTTCAAACCCTACACCACAAGACCTCAAACCGAACGTGTAGACCCGAACCCCTAAATCCCAAGCCATTCAAGGAAGCCCTATATTGGAGTATTTTTGGCGTTTTATTACGAGCCCCAACACCTGGCCTCATCTTCGGCCACAGCCGGAAGCCGCTCAACCCGGCATAAGCCGGGAAATCGTGGGAAGCACCTTGGAGCTGATAGTCCCCCTTAAGTAGATATAGAGGTTATAGGGGTTGTATTGGGATAATGGAAAAAGAATTGCAAACTACTATTGAGGGCTTAGGGTATAGTCCCCCTTGAGTAGATAGAATATGGGGTATATGGGGATCTTATTATAATGTACCAAAGGCCATGTTCTATCTACTTAAGGGGAGCTATAGCCTTATTTCTGCCAGCCAATAATCACCATGGCAGCGGCATCAACAGTTGTGTCATTCCTACTTCTATCATTGGCAGATGCAGCATCATTTGGCAGCAGGGGAAGGAGTAGGAGTATTCGCAATGCTGCAACGCTTCAGCATGCTGCAGCTTACCAGCAGAAGTGACACGCCGAAAAACTGGATCTGGCGAGCTAGCCCGACACAGAAGTAACAACTGAGCCCGGAGCCTAAGCAAAGAACGCCACATCATTCGACCCCAAACCCTGCGCTCCATGACCAAAACTCCTTAAGGCCCTGACCCGACAGAAAAATCCCCTACCATGGGCTCAGAACATTGAACTCTGAAGCCCAAGCCCTCCAGGATTACAACAGCTTGCCTCCTTCGATCCGAACATTCTGTCGGTAGTTGTAGTTGCAGCAGTGCGCAATCCACATGGGCTCACGGTAGCCTGGGCGGCAACCTATCACTCATTATCTGCAAAGCTGCGCCGAACGTGTCTACGATGTCGTTGTAGCGCTACTGTCGCTTCAGCAAGAGAACGGGTCGTCTTACCTTTTCGTCTACCTCTGTGACCTTTTCTGCGTTAGCCTTCAGATAGGGAGTCTTTCGCCACACGTCATTGCTTAGTCCTCATGTCTTTCCCTTGTGCACTCTAGCCGTTTCCTTGTCTTGTTAACCTGGTGTCTTTAGTTAGCCTGCTACTTTTATTCCCCATGCTGCTAGTCCCACAATTGCTGCCTTTTCTTGACTGCTTCATCTTGATTTGAAAAGTTCGATTGCAAGGGCTTATGATCAATGCCCCTGTTACAAAACCTTAGCCTGCTCCAAATCTTGTCCCAATGTCTTGCGCTGCCGCTGGCTATTGTGAAGGCATGTCAAAGCTCTGAGGAGCTTCTTCATGCATCACTACCCAGATCTAGCGCACATCGCTGCACGCAAGTAACAAACAAGTGTCAATGTGTAAAAGTCGAAAACAAGAGGGTACGGGTATGCCTTATTCAAGCTACCGGTTCTGAGCTTCTATCCCAAGAGTCCTAGAGGCACACAGACCAGGTGTTTGCAAGCTCCAAGCCTCGTGCTTAGTCAGTGGCTTGGGGTTGAGAGGTCTGTCACTAGACCAGGATACTAGACAGATCGTGGCCCTTCAAAGAAGCGATGCAGTCCACGGGATTTTCTGCTTTGAGCATTAGACGACGTGTGCTACATCAGCAGTCATCCAAGTCAAAACATCTTGTTTTTTTCAACTCAAGGCATCTTCAGCAAATGACGGCCAAGAGGTTAGCGCGAAACTAGTTTGCGCACTACATATCACTTCCAACCGACAGCCAGTAGGCACTTGTTGATTACGCGGATGACCGACGATGACTGCGCGAACAGCTCATCCGGCATCTCCACCTCCATCTCCTCATAAGGAGGATGAAGCTAACATAAGATCTTGCGCAGATTGTGCAGGGGGTTTGCAAGGGATCGCATTCAAGACCGACTGCATGAATCGAAGAAGTTGAAGTCGCGTTCAGAGACTGGGGCTGGCAATTTTTTAGGATGTATCATGCAAACGACAGTCACTGCAACTCATCCAGACAGCGCGTCTGTTGGCCCTTCTATCTCGGGGCAAAGGCCTTTTCTTGAGTTGATATGTTGGGGGGCTCAACGCAAAGGATCTGGAGCTACAGCTAAAACGACACGGTGAACACTCACTGATGCCGCTCACAACCCCCCGGCGGACTCCTTCGTGGAGTTCTTCAAGTTGGCGGCCAAGTACTTGTTGGTCCGCTTCAAGGCTTCGGCAGTTGTGACGTTCAGAGCCTGGATAATACAAGTGCAAGCTCCTCAAATTTGGGGTAGCCTCAGCAATCGAAAATGGTCCTCCTTGTTTTGACAAACCTGCAGAATTCGCCGGGATTTTGCCGAAGAAGGGCATCGGCAAACATGGGGTCCGCGGTACTTCAGAGTCTGCACTGACGAAGCGCGGAGGGCTGCCGGTGCCCCCACACAGACAAACAACTTCATCGAAAAATCCAGAACTTGCGGGTTCAACTTGGCAATACGCTTACCCCTACACGTGACAGCCGACCTGCTATCATGGAGGGTTCCCCTTCATTGGCACACCATGCTGGCAGAAGCCATGCAAATGGCTAGGTTGCTGCCAAGGCTGCTGTCTCGTTGCTGGTGTTTACCGAAGAGGGCGCAAGGCCATCCTGAATGGAGAAATGGCGAATCAAAACATGCCAACACTTGACCCACACTGCGAGGAGAATCTTAGCTAGCACATCTGGACCTCGGCCTCAAAACACGAAAGCAATCAGCAAAACACCGCCCCGGCAGCAAAGCAAGAAGAGTCAGTGACAGGAAGCAAGTTGGCCACGCACTCGGGACATGGACAATTCATACTGAAGGATCTCCATGGTAGCATTGCAGGGTTTGGGGAGACAACCCCTGACAGTAGGAAATCGTCGCCTCCGAAGACAGAGTCATGGGCTCCCTTGTTCTAAATATCTGAGTTTTGAGGGATACTTTTGAATGAATGCCAAAGCTTTGACGGGTTACAAGCCATTCAATGTGGGGCAGTAAACCTAGGCCACGCCCACAGTACATGGTCACTGGAAGGGCCAAGATTCTGCCAGAAGCTCGCGCATCAACGCGGATAGGAACAGGTACGGGAGAAGCCACGTCATCGAAGGTCCCAAGCTCCAACCCTGAGAAAGCTGCATGCACGCCGGGAGCCAAAAAGCTGCAACGAAAAATCAAGAACATGCATGATACCTCAATGACGGACCCCGCACAACACTTCTACTCAGAAAGCGCATCTCAGAATCACACATCTCCGTCTGAGCCCCTCCAATGGTCGGCAACGCCTGCACTTAAACCCAGAGAATGGTCAACCATCCCTCTGCCACGTGCAAGGTTGATATGGACACCTGTCATGCAGTTCTTCTTCCCTTGAGACAACCGATTCTGGACAACCACCTGATCGTACTGGAGCAGCTGTGGGGGGCATAGTCATGCCGCGAGTGAAAACGGTGCATGAGCATATCACTGTAACTAGCCATAGCACATGCTTTTGCGGCGGTTTTCTGTTTCTGTCCATGCACTAGGCAGACCCCACAAGCCACCCAAAACAAGATAGAGCTGCAAAAAAAAGTGGCAATAGCAGATCGACGATAAATTTCTCTTGTAGAAGCCCAACATCCCCTCTGCCTCTGCTTGGGGGGCTGTAGGGGATCACCACAAATGCACCCCTCCTTGGACATTTCATTTGAGTGAGGATCAAGCATTGCTATGTGTCACACCTGTCATCGGGAAGTTGTTGGTCTCTCCGTGGGGCCGCGGAAGATACGCAAGCTCCCAATCATTTTCAGGATGAAGGGACCGAGGGGCCAGATTGTCTAATTACATTGGAGGAGGTTTGTGATCGCTATAGACTGCAGCTTGGCCCCGCCTTATTTGGTGATCGACCTCAAGCCGGGCGCTTCTCTAGATAAGCTGATGAAGATCGAGTGCGGATTTCATTGAGACATACACCCAAAGCAAAGGAATAAGAATGTTGTGGCACCATCCCAAGCATCTCATAAGAGACCATGGTGTTGTGCACTTCTGAAAACTGGTCTTGATGCATTCCTGGTCGTTGAGGGTGGCACATCGCGAATTACGCAGCCAGCGGCGGCATTCTACTGCGGCATTCTCATGCTCCAGACTTCTACATGTGTGCAATGCTGTCCCCTGAAAGTAACCGAGATGTGGAGTTTCAGCTGAAGTCAGAGCCCTCCACGCAGAGTGACTTCCTGTCATTATGACATATTCTTGCAGGACCCTCTACAACTCTACTGTACCTCTGCTCAGCAGTGACCGAGTCAAGAGTCGCTTGGGGCTTCATAAGCATCTTGCTCAGAGCACCGCAGATGTTGCATGCGAAGCTAGTGCGGCTCCTGGTCTTTCCTCAAAGGCTCTGTTTCACAGGACGAAGTGCCGTGGAATAGATATAATGTGATAACACGCTAACCCGGATTTGGATTGGAGGTTCTTCAAAAACAGCACTACCATCAATTTCCAACTTTACTCTGGGAGTCCATTTTCCAGCTTTGGTTCTTGCAGAGTCTTCGAGTTCTGCAGGGGCTATCTACATCCCGCATGATGCAGGGATTCTGGAAACCGAAGGACCGGGCTGAGCGCGAACGTCACCTGCCAGTCGGCAGCATTCAACGGAGGGGTTTACAGATTCGAAAGAAGTCTTGCGCTGCATATTGACATGTAGTTGCTTCTGTCGAAGCATTCAGGATGAAAATGGAACTATACAATCTTGTAGGGGGACAATGAAACATACCGGGCTTGCTCGTCTGCAAAGGTTCTCAAAGGCCCACTTCTCAAGCTCTGCATCTGAGTTGGATCCCCGCTTCTACGCCATTACTCAGACCTCCTCAGCGGAACTCATGTGTTGACCCATGTTGGCGGCGGACCAACAGCAATAGGGCAGATTGCGACTTGACGCATGCAGGAGGAAGATGGGGGGTCTGTTTCCTCAGGGTGTGCCAGCAGTTCTGACAAAGACCAAACCAAACTGACCTGCAAAGTCATCGTGCTTCGAAATACTTGCTTGCAGGGCTACTTGAAGTCTTGTACCTAGAGACGATAATTTCATGGGGCATTTCCTCCAGGTTCTCCGGGGCCCAAAGTCATCACAACAACATGCAGAGCCGAGGTCTAAAAATTGCGATGTATAAACCCCAACCACCCCACATTGCCTCACAAGTCGCCCCGCGCAAGCAGTTTCACTCTCACTTACCTAGACCATTACTGTTGAAAAAAGATGCTTTGGGCTGCCAGACTCTGGAGCAGGCCTTCTTGGCAAACGTCATGCACTCGGAGCCTCTCAAGGCATCTCGAGCAGTTGCCGGAAGAATCGAAGGTAGCAATGATATTGTGCAGTGGCCATGCAATGGCAGCTGCAGTAATGGGAACGGAGAGCCTGACTAGGATCCCAAAGGGCCTGACTGCAGAGACATGCATCGAAACTTTGCAAGATTCAGGCTGCTGCGACCGCTGTTGCTACTACTACAAGACTCGCCGAGCTCCACCAAACATGCTTACCCATATATGGGACTGAAACCAGGGATCAGGTAATGCCTGAGCAAAAATTCTGTAAATATGCATAATACTAACTAACAATGTGTGATAATTTTTGCATGTTTGCATCTTGCCTGGGCGTGTCCTCGCCCGAAGCATGAACTCCATTCTCAGTATGCGAAAACCAGCGATTTACGACATTTTGTTGCCTTTTCCAACAACTGGCCAGCACAAGTGTAGTTGGTAATTAGGGGGCCGTACCTAGTACCAGTACAAGCTGCTAGTGTGAGCAGCCGTAGCAGGAACAGCCGCATCATCGGAAGCAGTGGCTAGCGGCAGCACCACCACTGCCGCAGACAGCAGCAGCACCACCACCATCGCCACCGTCGCCGCCAGCACCACCACCATCCTTTCCTCGTCCGCAACATGCCTGAGATAATCCTGAGGCATGCTATGCTTATGCGGGTGTGGGTCACACAGTGGATCCCTGCTTATTGTAGGAATGATTACTAATCCAGCCCCGCCTGCAGCCTCAAGAGATCAGTCCAGAAAGTGGTTTGGATTTAGATAATGAAGCCCTTTTGAGTGGCACAACTACAGCAAAAGTTGAACTCCACATCGAGGGCCCACCAATCCTCTGCGCATAATGATCACTGAGCGCAGATGAAGTAGAGCAGCAACCCTTTCGCAAGATATTCTCCTCCCGGCCTGATGAGGCAGACTCGGAGGAGTCACACCCAGCTGAGCCATCTTTGCCCAGAGCCTCATCTCACCTGGTAGACTTGCACATTGCAAGGGCATTCGGGGTGGAGTCCATTGATGCACGGAGCATCCCTCATGGCATTTGCATGTATGCATGCATCTGAGTATGGATGAGTAAATGGCTATACGGATAGCTTATGCGCCATACTGGGGCCCATTCTTCCAGCCTTGGAATTCGATAACTGTCTGAATCTGATGTTGCTTTGAGAACTGATGCTTACATGGAAGCCAGAAAACGGGGCTGAAGGTGTTGTTCTGTTCTGGTACGGTCTCATATGGCGGCTCATTGGGTCCTCATGTTGGATGTTACATAAGGATACATAGGGAAGATTGCTAATCTTTTTGACATGCTCTGATCCAGGGTACATACTCTGAGCAAGGGTACTAGTAGGTTCAAGCATGCAGAAGGAACGCGGACTTTCATGCATCAAATGGTATAGACTCGCGTGGTGCAACAGCAAACTAATTAACAATGTAGATCACGTTTTCTCGTAAGAGGATCTCCAACGAAACCACAGCCACCCGGATGGACGTATCTATTTTAGGGTCGTCTGTAATTGTTTTTTCTGAATGCTGTGCGGAGTCCTGGCAAAAACGTTTGGAGGTACGAAATAGTTGGGAGCTTATTGCAAGGCTTGACTCTGGTCAGAACCAATCGCATTTGTGCAGAGGCCTTCTGGAAGCAGAGTTTGGGGTTTCTGGTTTACAGTTTAACGCAAACTTCATCCGAATTGCACGGTCATTAGATTTGCAGATTTGGGGCTTGAGAGTGGTCATGCTCGTCACAATCCGAAACTTTCACTACAGTGTAGAGAACATATTCTGCTTTCATGCTTGGAATCTGAATTCTGGTGGCAACCACCACAGAAGCAGCCCTCGCTTAGCCCCGATGCTACTTGGGATCGGCTCTGCACATGCAAACTCAACCAGCAACCCAGCAGGTTCAAGAATACAGCTTGGACCTTGAAAAGCACTCATGGCGCTGGCCGCCAGATCCTCATGGTAGGCATCTTTCTTTGCAGGCTCAATTTGAAGACTCTTGCAATCAAAACCACGTGTGCAAGGGGCCAGCCAGGGCTGAAAAGTGATACTTGATTCATGTTGTTGGATAGCATGAAGAGCCCTGCACCAGCATGCCTGTAAAACATGTTTGGCGTGAAATTTTGGGAGCCGCCACACTGGTGGAATTGGTTAGACCTAGCAGCTGTAAAAATTGCAAGAATTCTTCAGTGAGCCTACCCTTTGATGCTACAGTGCTACAGCTTCTCACCAGGGTTACCATTCCTTGTTGACATGCGGTTTTGCAGGAACATTCGCCAACACCCAAAAGTCCTCTTTGATGGCTGCACGAGCTTCCTCTATTCGGGCTTGCAGAGTGGGAATCTCCTCGCTGCAGTGGCTCCAGGGCAGGACGCTCGGGCTGTAGGATCTGAAGCTCTGTGGCTTCGGGTTTGATCAAAGGAGTTGGCTTTCAGGCCCAGGCTGGGATTTACTGGACCCCATGCTGAAGGGTCATCGTTCCGAGCGCTTGTCATAGCAAATGTGCTGCCCCAGTCAAAAGAACAACAACGCTTGTAGGTGTGCATTGCCCCCATCACCTCCATCCTAATAAAGTCCAAAGCCCGAGAGGATCCTGCACCATACAAGCCCAAAACTGCGCAAACAGAATCCTGAGTGCAGCATTGTTTGTTCAGCATTGATCATAATTTCTACAGGTGCCGGTGTTACTGTAGCACTATCTACTACTGCTGTGCTTGACCCTACTGCAATTACGCTGATTGCTACCGCCGCGTTCAAGAATGCCTGACTTGTCAGCTTATGCCTTACTGCCGACAGCATCAGGATTGCGCAGAACTGTGACATGCAGCCATACTCCCGCCTTGCAAGATGTCTCGATCTTGCGCACCGCCTGACGACGTGTTGAGCTCGTAAAGCTTAGGGCTCTAGCAGGGCTAGGGATCATAGGTTGACTGACTTCAGGGATACAAAGATTGAGGGCAATTACTGGGGCCTAGACTTGCTGGCTTGCAAGGTTACGGATAGCTGCTGAGGGTGCTAGGGTCATAGGATTTGATTTAATATTTCCTCGCGTTCAGGGTCAGGCTTGATACATGTATTCATCAATTTCGAGGCTTGCGGTTTGGAGAGCAAGCGAGACACCACTCTGATGATCTTAAGTATTTGGGTTGTAGCCATGCAGCATGCCATCTACAGCGTCAGACACGACATCCCCCAGTCCCAAACCCTGGAACCTAACCTTGGCTTGCTGCCCAGGCCTCCTCCATGTTAGTGAAGGGACTATGAAGCTGAGATCGCTGAAGGCTCTTGCATTACTGTTATTCGTAAGATTGTGATTATCAATATTTGTATCATGGTTGTTATAGACCATTGTTACTCTTGGACTTTTATGCCAAGGCGATAACCAAGCTTGGCCAGTCTGGCCTCTCCAAGTGTTCCAAGTCGTTGGTCCCGAGCTGTCTCTCGCTCCTCTAGGCCCGCGTCTCAGGTGGGAAATTTGGCATGTTGGCTCAGAGCTTTCAACCTAAAGTGTGTTCGTGTTCGTGTGGGCAAATGAGGAATAAGAAGGCTTTGGTACGAAGATCACACCGGATGGACTGCACCTCACGTTTCGGCTTACTGGGCATTTGCTACCTCAAAACCCAAAAGCCTGCCATAAACCCCAGAGCCACCCTTAGACCACAAGACCAAGCCCAATAGCTTGCTGCCGAAGACTGGGCCCCTTACCATCTGAAACCCTCGAACCCAACATGCTGAGGCTTTCCAAACCATACGCCTCACATCCACCATCCACTCAACCAGATTGCCTGAATCATACAACGCACTAATTATATGTCACGAAATCCTGCAAACAAAGCCTCCGCCCCCAATGTAAACACCAAATGCTATCCTACTTCGTATCCTTACTAGAGGGACCTCAGAAAGGTACTACATACTTTTCGGAACCCCCCATATTCTATGCGGAGGCCTGGAACGCACTGCGCCAGCTCTCAGCCGCCAACAAGCGACCGTTGTAACCTGGCGGCCGGCCAGAAGATAATCTTTGTGGTCCCTGTTTTGGAAGATGGTGTAGGGATCATGCAAGGTTTGATGGGTTGTAAATCAGCAACATGAGGGTTCTACAAGGGCGTTTTGAAATTATGGACTCCCACCTACCTCTCTTTACAGTTTTCTGACAATCACGTATAGGGCTTGTTGCCTAAATGGTCACAGGGCTAGTAAGACCGCTAAGTAAGGTCCTGTTAGGATAATGTCAGATTCGTAGGAATGCTTAGACCAGGTCTGCAGTTCGAGGTATCCTTCTCAAGGGACAGGGCCCTGGTGCTGGCCTCTTAAACTTCCAGTATACCTCGTGAACCTCAAGTAGCGGGTTGCGGTCATCGGGCACGCAGCCACGAACAAGCATGTGATTCTTTACGGGAAGAGTACGGCTATGGCTTGGCACCGGAAACAGGCTCGGGCGGGCTTTCAAGCTGTCCCACCAGGCGACTCTCAACGGCGGTGGCGGTCAGGCGCTGATACTCCTGTGCAGAAAGGTCTGAGGGAACCAGGCTTGAGTTCCCTTAGGCCTTTCCTGTCACAGGATGTTGTGGGGGCTAGCTAGATCTTTGCAGAGTTTCAGCACGATCTAGACAGGGTCACGGCCTCTGAGCCCTGTGTGGTTCCCACACTACTCCCCGCGTAAACCTTGAAAGCCTCGAGCAGTTCCGCAGAACCACAAGGCATGCCCAGAAAATCTCGGATGATGATTCCTCGACAAACCTGACAAACAGGCTGAGTAAAGCCTCAAAAGCTGGTTTGCCGCTCCTGCGCTTCATCCATGCGCTCCGCTACTTCTCGGGCCAACTTCTGCAGACCTCCGCTCGAGAGGAGGCATACGGGTCCGCAGTGTACAGGGTAGCAACCATAACAGCTGTAGCCATGTAAAAACCTGAAAGCAACGAGTATGAGATTGCCCGCAGCCCGAATAATTCCAAAAGAGATTAGATACAAACCAGCAAGTGCAATTGTCAAAGCAAGTAAATCGTACTCTCTTACTGGGGATCCTCCCTAATGACTTAAATGGGATCCCTTCATTCTCTGCGTGGAAAGAAGCTAACGCTCCGAACACCCCCAAAAGTCTTGGCAATCCTGAGGATCAGAGAAAGCCTATGTCTATGTCCTAAACCGCCTCGTTTCCAGACAGGACATACTCTTCCCTGAACTTTCATGAATTCTGAAACCTAGACAGACAGGGCTCCTCCATGTCTTTTCCATTGGGTTCATTGGGAGTACTATCATATATATATATATATCCTGATGTACCCTATACATCCCTATATACCCCTTTACAGGGACCTAAGGTAGGGTGGGTAGAGGCTGCCTCTGTCCAGGAGAGCGTTGGACCGCTCCTCCAACCCACCGAGTTGGATTTCCTCCTGCTCCTCACATTATATGAGGCATGTAGGGATCTTCAAGGCATCTAAGAAACATACATACATACATACATACATACATACATTAGGTTATAAATCTATGCATCTACATAAATTTATAGAATGGATTGCAAGGGCCTGATAATGCTCATCTATAAGCTCAGTGTCTCAGATGACTAGCGTTGTTTTGGTGGTTGAACCTGGTAAGATATCATTCCTTATATAAAATACCATAACCAAAAGGAGAATGTAATCTTACTCTATATTGGGTACCATGGTATCCCCAAAACGAATACTACTCAGGTGTCCAACCGCAGACCCAATCAATAATTGAAACTAAACCTGGAACATGAGACTGCCATTCAAGGTAAGGCCTCCTGCAGCATACAGGGTCCTCAGACAATAGTAACTTCACCATGGCCACTGTCCTGGATCTGCTGGACACATCTCAGCTGCTCCTCCTGAACAGGATGGATTCCTTGTGAGACACCTACCTATGCTGGGAACCCCAATTTAGCAGAGTGTGCCGTGGGGTTCCTTCTGGATCACGCAGGGATCATTTTAGAAATTCCCATCATACGCTATCGGCCGGCCAAGTGTTTGTACTCATAGGTCTGCCATCGAGACTGTAGATTTGACAGATTCCCAGCATTCTGGCCATACCTGCTCAGCCGGAAAAGAAGGGCGATTCGTACCCGGGCATAGACTGCTCAGATTTGTCTTGCACTAGCGCGCCAATATCGGCAAGAGCAGATGACGCTACTGCATGTACTTCCGGACAGAGATTCGTGACGTGATTCGCACGACTGCGGGTAGACAAAATGATAAACAAACCAAGCATCGCCAAGACTGCAATCATCATATTGTCGTGCAATCACGACGATGATTACTCAAACTGACCTGTGACTGGTATTGATCGTTGTCGTCGCCGCCGCAGTCGTCCGTGCCTTTGTCCACCGACATCGCAGTACCATCAATAGCTGCAGGAAAAGCAGCAGCCGCAGCAGCAGCAGCAGCAGCAGCAGCAGCAGCAGCAGTGGCGGCGGCAGCAGAATCAGCGGTGGCAGCGGCAGCAGCTGCAGTCATGTTACTGGCACTAGTCACTAGTAGTAGCCAAAACGGCAGCCATTCAGTGGAAAGTTGTTTACTTGGTCCTTGAGGTCATCGAGGCGACCAAGCAGCTCTTCCTGAGCCAGGCTGACCCGTTCCAAAAGGATCCCATGTAGACGTTACCTCTTAAGGTTGGCCATAACATGACCTGCGGCATACCGGGAGTTTGGTTCAATATCAACTTCTACACAAGGTGCCATAGAACTGTCACTGCAATCTATTCAGTCATGAACACGCTGGGCAGAATTGACTTCAGGAGTGAGGCCAAACTACCTGAGGGGGCTGTAGGTCGAAGCAATGGTTAAGTCTGTCAGGGGTTTGCGTTTTGCAGCTTGCATGGGGACAGGGCGGAAAAGTGCTCATATTCAAAGGCTTGCATGCTAAGCTGAAACATGCAGAGACTCTGTAGCTAAACTCAAAGTAGCTTGTCAACTTCAATCTATGAGAGGCGGGACCTTATTGTGCCTCCCCGCATAGCCTTTAACGTTCAAACTCCGCACCGAACATCCAACACGTGCTCTGACATCTTCCCTCCCAGCAGCCTTCACAGTGGAGGCGGCCTGATCAGCCTGAACCAAGGGATGGGCCCATACTTTTGGGTTGCGTGAAACACCTTTGCGCTAAAAGCACGTCTTGCTTGCCTGCATGCAGATTGTTGTTTATACGTTGACGCCCAGAATACAACAAATTGTTTTTCTCGAGGGGGGCTGAAGAGTCTAACCCATGTGAAAGTCCTTGACCAGAATTTGCATGCCTACACGGTAAATACTCATCTGGTTGCGCAGCAATCGTTTTTTGATGTCGACACTGCAATATTGTGAAGAGGACTAAATTTGTTCGGCTGATGGCTTGCACGCGGTAGCAAGCATGCTACTTGTGGAAGTCAGATTCCGCCAGGGTCATCCGGAGCTTTGCTGTGTGGTTGACGGTCCCCAACATCTAGTTTGTTGAAAGAGGTCAAGTTCGGATGGGGTCTAGCATGGAAAACCTCTTGATGTAATCGCTTCCGCCGGCCTGTTGCTTCAGCTCTTGGCTAACGTCCTGCATTCAGCATCCGCGGAACAGCCATGCATGATACCAGTAAAGGGCGTTAGGCTTTTCACCGTAGGAGTTTTACTTTGGAGCAGGGGGGGGGTTATCTACACGAGGGGGCTTTCTCTGATTCTGGAGCCTTTTGGCTTGACGAACACACCTCCATGGCTCGGCCAACTATGCATACATAAGCGTTCTAGTAATGCTCTGCCATCTCCTGCAGATCAAACCCCAAAACCCATGGCCATAACGCCTGCCACCCTGGAATCAATAGCCTGAGCAGAAGAGAACCGTGCAGCGCAAATCTACGAATCCATTCCATATCCCACTGCCCTCAAGATCGTTCCGGAGTAGGTCGAGAATGTGATTGCTGCAAAGCACTGTCACTCTTCCGATGTCCGTGGCTTCATCTAGGCTGTGCCAGGAGGGCAGGACAGCCGCAACAAAAACACAAGCATGTTGATTATACCTAGGAATCTGGTTATATGAGTTGCAAGCATTCCACGGTACATGTGCGATGTCTGTGATGCACTCCTGCACGCGCTGCAGGACCTGCTGTATCTGCTCGCCAGATTGCTGCGAGATCTCCCTCGACCTCACGTACGGAAACTCTGGAAAGTGGGTTTGCGCTTGAGGCATGCAGTGGCTTGGCTTTTGGGTAGGTCCTGGGGCCTGGCCTTACGTTCAGGGCACCTTAAGCTTCACATCGCACGTCCGGCTTCAGAGCTCTTTCAAAAGCACGTTTTCTCTGCTTGGTACCAGCCCCAAAAGTCATCATCTCCTTAAATTCGACCCTGAAAATCCCACTGCCGACCACACGCTACCCTGACACACACGCTCTCATCTCCGAAGGCCTTCTGAATCACTGTTCCAGGTACATTTCCCTGCACGGAGCGCACTGAACTGAGATACCCTGACGTGAACCGAGCACAAAACCAAACAGCCTCTATCGTTGCACCTCAAACCCCAAACTAAAAACTCACTTGAAGGCCAGAAATGCGTGTCCTCTGAGTTCAAGTTCCCTACAGAAACAAACACTCAAGACTCAAGGACTGAGAATTCGTAGGTTTCACCCCAAAGCCCCGGCTACCAAAACTCCACCCACCCTCCTCTGAAGTGCTTCTTAGGTACACTCACCCCAAACCCTAGATACTCAAGCATGAAACCCTCAAGCTGTGTAACAATGTGACCCCAATCACCACGAACCCCACAACCCAGCCAATGCAAAACACCAACCACCCTTTAATTCCTAAACCCTCATCTCCAAAAATCTCTGCAATTCCCGGAAAAAGAAGGAAGAACCAAAAAAAAAAAACAATTTCTGAAATTACCTGAAAACCACCTAACTTCCCTACATCCCTTGGACGCCTTCTCATGGACTCCTGGCCCAGGCTTTCCAGCTTGGCACTCAAGCACTGCAGCTCAGAGCTGCTTGCCAGGCTCCGAGTCTCCCGGGGGCGAAGTGATGTGGTTTCCCAAAAATTATGGGTACCTTTAAAGGGATTACAGGGATTATATAGGGGATATATAAGGTTTTAGGGTTTAGGTTTCCCAAAGAATTATGGGTACCTCTAAAGGGATTATAGGGATTATATAGGGGATATATAAGGTTTTAGGGTTTAGCGTTTCCCAAAAATTATGGGTACCTTTAAAGGGATTATAGGGATTATATAGGGGATATATAAGGTTTTAGGGTTTAGGCTTCCCAAAAATTATGGGTACCTTTACAGGGATTAATTATGGGTACCTTTACAGGGATTATAGGGATTATATAGGGGATATATAGGGTTTTAGGGTTTAGGGTTTCCCAACATTATGAGTACCTTATTGGGCCTGATATAGGGGTAATACAGGGATAATGGAAAATGGACCATAATATTTGGGGATCTATATTGCGGTGCCCTTATTTTGGCAAAGTACCATATGTGAGTTTATCAAATTCGGTGTGCCTTTAGATATACTGGGGATACACGCAGTGCTTAACGGTTGGGAATTCGGAGTTGTTAAGATTGCCCGGGCTTTGTCTGCATGTATGTCCGGTTCGAGATGACGTCAACTTTTGCCCGGAGATTAAATTTGGGCGCCTGCAAGGAATTGGTATGGGTTTAGGTTTGGGTGATCGAGTACTGCTTCGAGCACTTCCAAGATCAAGTTTAACAATCATGACAGCAGGCATGGTAATCAAACGTTACAACAGTGATCACGCTGCGGCTCCAAAACAGGAATTCCCTGATAGAGCTCTCACCTCGATCTCCGCAACGCGTCGGCTTTCAGTTTCCAACGCCCTGCGAGATTCCTGCATCGGAAATACGAGTTAAGGGCCAAATCACGGGCGGCAGCAGCAGCAGCAAGAGCGGTGTGACCAGCCCCAGCAGACTACCAAGCACATACTATACTTCAGCCCCCCCGCAGGCATGCCCCAAAGCCCGACAGGGGAATCAAAACAACGCACACTAATGTGAGAGGTGACGAATCTTCGCATGAACTCAGATTACTTTCAAGCCTTGGTGGGGTGTGATGAACTTTACGGCGTTCGGGCATTGCTTGTGCTGTCATTTGGCGTGTTTAAGTAACTTTCTCTAGCTACTCCGCAGCACTGCTCCTGTCCTCAAAGCTGGCGTCTACCTAAGCATTGCACACGCAAGAAGGATGGGCAAGAACACATGGCATTTAGAGTCTCCTTGTGTTTCCCAGGGTATCTTTAGATCGTGGTATTCTAGGCCATACAACGGGGACACAGTCTTGAATCTTACCATAAATAGGGTCACAAAAAACTGCTACTACGGTTGCCATGTTCAGCCTTCAACCCTACAATGTTTTTCCCTAGCGGACCGTACTGTATTGAACCAAAGGACCAACAAATGCAAACAAAGCCTCTGCCTCACAGGACTCAGGTCTGAGGGTTAAGGCCTTCAGGTGCCGCCCAGGCGTGAAGAGGGGCACTGTGGAAGCTTAAGCGCAAGATGCGCCCAGAAACATGAAGATCAGCTTGAAGAGTGGGGGGAATTGCTTCCAACTCTCGTAGCCTGCAGGTGTTCTCCAGTACAGAATTGGTGACACGCCCTCAAGTTCAAGCCGGCAATTCCAGATACCCCTCTGAGACGCGTAACCCGGATTCTCCTGAGCAATTCCAGACACCAATGGCCCAAAAGTCTCGCTGCTCCAAGCATTGTGCTCCAACCCTGGCCATGTAGTTGTCACATGATGCTTTGCGGTCTTGGTTTTTGAGCTTTGGGTTAGCAAACACGCTGAAAAAAGAAGTCTCCGTGACTGCTTGCGTGACAGTACTCACGCTTTTGACGCCATCTCTTCTAAAGAGTACTTGACAGGATGGAGCGAGTTTTAATTACGCCGGTAGCTGTCATGCTGCAACGGCCGCTGGAGTGCTGTGGTCACGATCCTCAACCTCTCGCTGCCATTCTAGATCTACTACCATCCCAAAACATCAAAACATCAAAACATCGACATGCACGGTACACAGCATGATTTCTAAGAAGATGACAAGAAGTATGCAATAGGTATTGAAGGAAACCATCAAGAAAGAAGGAGACGCTGACCATGATGATGAAGAAGATGACGACGCAGCAACAAAGAGAAACGGGCAAGAATCACAATAAGAAACCAGCAAGACAAACAAGACAAGTCGTCCAGTACCAGTTGCGATTCAGAATGATCTATTAGAGCATAATATTACATATTATCGTATACTGTAACCATATACTATATTATGGTATCATGTAAGGCCAAGTTGCCAATTTTCGGGTGTCCTCAACAGCACGGGTTAACCGCGTCTGCTCAGCGCCCAAGAGGTTGAGCTCCTTGTGGAGGGAATCGAGGCCTGGCTTTCAGGGCAGATAAGCTTTGGCAATATTAGTCCCCAGGAGATTCTTGAAGGCTATATGAGTTGTAGTGTGACTCGTAGTATCCCCCATAGTAGCCCCTATAACAATCCCCTCTAAATATATGTAAAAAAATATGTGTATATATATATATGTATGGGGTTCCCAAAAATTTGGGGGGTGCCCATTTTGGGGGTCCCCATTTTCAGGGTCCCCATAATAAGGACTACAGTATTTGGTGGTCTCTATCACAGTACCCCTATTTAGGGCAACTACCCTATGGGGAATTTAGGTATCCAGCCAGGAGACCTTGCTGGCTCAGCATCTCTCTGCTTTGGCCTCAGCTGTGTTGTGGTTTAGGGTTTAGGGTTTAGGGTTCAGGGTTTAGGGTTTAGGGGTGGCCCTAACGAAGGAGCCAATGGCATAAGCTACTGTGGGGGGGTTCTCTTTGTGAGGCGGACGGGCGGGGCTGTCCCATGATAGTACTCCTACAAACATCATTGCCTCTCACGTTAAACACCTTCCCATCCTTCTAATTTAGCATTCTCCCTAAGGAGAGCTAGTATATTGTAGATACAAAATTTTGAGGAGCTGGGAGGTTCTTTTCTTTCGAGGGGAAGGGATGAAAAACATCACGGAGGGATCCATCAGGTCAAACAGACTGCAAGGCCAGTGGCGCTCCGAAGCCTCCGACTGGAGGGACACCTTGGGCAGTGCTTTGGGAGTTTCCGGAGAGAACCGCCATGTCACCCTGAAGAACGCCTAGAATCCCTAAGACTCCTTTTCCGGAAATACATGTATTTGCATGTCAAACTACCTGTCTTGGAGAAGCCCCCATGTTCTTCAACATTTGCATCGCATCAGGAGACCTGAACACCTCAAAACTTGCAATTTTTTGGTGCTTGAGACCCTTGACTAAGTTCTGAATTGCACAAAGTGTCAATTAAACGGGTCCACACAATTT
Organism: Symbiodinium pilosum; assembly: GCA_905231905.1. Taxonomy (NCBI): domain Eukaryota; class Dinophyceae; order Suessiales; family Symbiodiniaceae; genus Symbiodinium; species Symbiodinium pilosum. Next base: position 71,377 of record CAJNIZ010001592.1, read on the forward strand.
CCAAGCTACCTCCAATCGCCGGATGTTTGCGGCTGCCTCTCAGAGCTTTGTCGCAAGTTTGGGGCTTGGGCCTTTTTAACCTGAAAAGGACCTTGTCGCAGAGACTCACGGGATGAGGGATCTCTCCATTGTAGCCCTGTTGCACCTGCTACTCGTGCCAGCCCCTGTGGTGAAACGAGGGGCCTGACACACCCCTACTATGCAAAACACAGCACCTGTTTCGGGAGGGAGCGGGCCGATTTGCAAACGGAGCCGGCCGTTTTGCAAACACATTTTGGCAGATTTAGACGAAATGTGTCGGGTATTATGCATGATTGCAGGGTCGCGCTTCCGCTTCGAAAATAACAAACTACAGGGCAGCTGGCATCTGTAGTCCAACACTTGGAACGCTAACAGCATAGAATTCAATGAAATTCAACACCTGTCCAACCATCCACGATTTTTGCTAGCTCTATGTTCACCCCTGCCCAGGCCTCGTCAAACCGATCGAAAAATCGCTGCTTCAGCTGATTCAGGTTCTGCTCCTTCGATGGTCTCACAATCGGATTGCATCATGATTGACAGGGCTACTGCAAGGAAGCTTTACGATGTCAACGGAGTTTGACTGCACAAGCACATGATATCTCCCGCATCTCTCACCTCTTGAAACCAATCTCAGAATTGATAACTGCTAGCCACTGCTGTCGTGATAGTTCCCTACTAAGCCCTCAAAGGATTATACATGTGCTTATAAAATACGACGCAAGCCACGCCGTCACAACTGACTTCAACTGCCGAGTAGGTAAAGGACCTGGGCTTGACCATGCAACAGGCATAGCTACATTGTAACATCTCGTGGCCAGGCGCATGCAAGGGATCCCCGCAGTGTGGACAGTGCTACCATGTCATTCAAGTCGGAGGTGCGCTGCTCTTCGACAGCAGGGGTCCGGAACTATTTCCAATAGCTGTTATCAAGTCCAAGCATGTGTCCGCAAATGAGCCTCAACTTCATGGCACAATGCGCGGTTCAGATTGCAATGTGAGGTTTCTTGGCCAAATAGTGCCCCCAGTGGCAAATGCATTTACAAGGGCCCTGCTGCACTGCATCGGCTTACACTTTGGCATGTTCTCATGCTTGTTTTGCGGCTCTTGCCAGCGAAAATTGGTCGCACACGAGTCAAAAACTGACATGGTGGCATGGTCCCTGCTGTACGCACCCTTCATGCTTTCCACTGTGCGATCGCCGCTGTGACCTTGCTGTGCACAAGCTGAAGTTCCGCAGTACAAACCAGGCGTGGCGTAAGGGAGCTAACATCTAAGGCTTCTTCCAAGCCTTTCGCTTCAGCTCTTGTGACCGCCAGTAGCAACGCTTTTGCTCGAGGGTGCCCTTGTCAAAGTAGCCGGGGCAACCTCGGCTAAGGCTTGAACAGGCAACGCTTTTCTGGTTCAACATGGCGGCAGACACTTAATAACAATACAGCAGAATGTGAATCTCTCAAGAACCTGGTGACTGAACCAGCCTCCTAGACGACTCCAGTGCACCTGGCCATGCTTGCAACGTGGGCAAGACGGCAAAGCGCCGAGGACACGGCCTTCTGCCACACGAGAAACCAGATCCTCCTTTTTGCCAGTTCTTGTTTGCTCATTCTTCTGCAGCTCGGCAATAAGTGCGGTTGCCGTAGAGGAGCTGAGCTTCTCCTCTATTGCCTGGATTTTCTTGAACTGTGCTGCAGTGAGAACGCCTTGAACTGAGGTGAGCTTGCTAAGGCTGGATGCGCCTGCCGGACGTTTCAAGGCCTTGGCTGGCTTGCCACTTATGTCTGTATCAGCCTTGCGCTTGCTTGCCTTGCTTGGCTGGCTACTGCCCAACAAGCCCTTCCACAGTTCAAGAAGTTTCTTCTGGTCAGCCTTCTTGAGATCCTTAAAGCCGTCCAGCTTCTCAGGGGATGCCGGAAGGTTCGCGGTCATCCACTTGGCACCCTTCATGCGTGGGAAACACTCGAAGTGATGCCAACGAACTGCTCCTGCTAGGGCCATCGTGCGCGGATCCACCTCCTTTCCGTCCATTGTCATGTCATTGATGCCCTCCACCTGGCTATGGCCCACGCGAAGCGAGTCCTTCACGATCTTGGCCATGCAAACACGGCAGGTGCTCATGCTGGACTTGGCATACTCCACAGAGAAGCAGTTGGTCTTCGGCATGGCTACTGGAGAACAGATCTACAGCTCCAACTAGTTAGCTGCCTGCGCATGGCTTCTACAAGTAACATCTCCCCTTGCAAGCATGCTGTGACTTCATTTCCCACTGCGAAAGCTGACTTGACATTTGAGAAGAACGCAAACGGACATGCTTGGATACGGAGCACTGCTTTAAGAATCTCCTTGCTGCCTGGGCACAAGCACTCGGACGAAATAAAGCAAGTGGACTTGCCACTGGAGCCTTTGCTACCTAGTAACTCGCAGAAGACTAGGTGACTAGGTATCCACATCACACGGATCGCCCGAAACTCATTTCGCACAGGCTGAGGGTGCAAAAACGATATGTAAGGACGAGATTTGAGGTCTAAAGGTTGGATGGCTCTAGGCTAAGAGGTAGCACTTACGCCCTCGTACTGATGGGCACAAACCCTCGCACCCACACCTAGACATATGAGTCCTAACATAAACTTGAAGAAGCTTGTGAGCTACCATCCCGCAATCCACCCCAAAAGATCTGACCTGGAATAGTTTGATGTAATTCGACGGTCCAAGAGAAACTCGAAGACTCGCAGCCTAATATCATACTATAAGAATATACTATAAGAAACTACTACAATCATACTACTTCTCTCTCCCCGCGCCTGACGCTCCGACTCCTCCTGCAGCTGCTGCCTTTCTTCCGCAGCTCTCTGGTGAAAGGGCACAATCCCCCCCTAATATTAAAACCACCCACCCTTAAAAGGGTATATAGGGGTTATTAGGGTTTAAGGTTTAGCCCCCCAGCCCCCCTAATATCAAATATTCCCCATAGTGGTATATCATAATATATTGAAAAAATCTAACACTAGGGGGGTTGGGGGGAGTTTAATATTAGGGCGAGGGGATTAATGTGGTCGGACACTTGAGGACTTAGTAGCCGTTGGTGTAAAGTCGCAGGCTCGCATAGCCGAATTCTGAGAGCATGCGGCCAAGTGCCTTGAAAGCGTTTAAAAACTGCAGTGTGCTTCTGCTTGTTCTTGTTGAGGGATTCCAACTAACTACATGGAGCCCTTGCCACCTGAGCCTGGTTAAACTCCCAGACCCTGTACAACACACAGCTAGACTCGAAAATCATCTATATCTGGCAAGCTTTGGCGCAATCTATCAAATAATTCAACATGCTTTTGCAAACCTGTCCATGTGCAGCCCCCCTGCATGCCCTTCCCGCCTAAGTGAGGTGCGGATCCGTTCAAGCGCTGCATCTCGCAGCACCTCCGCCTCGCCTAGGCTAAAGGGGGCTAGGTTGAAATCCAGGCTTGGGCCTACTCTGCAAAGGACACTTCGTCAATTTGGGAGACTGGCATAGACTTATAGACTGCTAGTCTCACGAACCAACCCCAACTCGCAGTTGCGATCCCGTGCGTGACAAGCAAAAAGGTAGAGAAGGGAGGTAGCTGTAGAGCAGGGCTTGAATGCATGGAGAGTCTACAAAATTTTGAATTTAGGGGTTTCAGTTCTTGTTCATTGCATCGCCTCCTTCAAAGAGCCCGTCGCCTGAGGTTGTTGGATAAGTTGGAACTTTGCTGCTGCAAACAGATTTCCTGAACTTGGGTGGAAGCTGCTGGTTGATTGGGGTCCAGAGTCCAAGAAGGGTTCCCTAAATTCAGATTCTGACTCAGGTGTAGAATGCCGCAGACCCTTCTCAGGCCCTGCCCTGCACGCAAACTACTAAACCTGGTACTCTTCAGAAGACTTCCCCTCAGCAGAGGTGACATACTGGCAAAAACTGCTGCAGGGCGCCCGAAGCAGCGCGGATGCGATCGAGCACGACTGTTTGGATCCTCTGCTCGAGCCTCCACAGTTTAAACCTAAATCCCTGTGAACCTTATTTAGCAACCTCCCCGGGTACTAAACACCCCCTTTTCGCTGCAGGAAAAACTCTAGAGTTAGAGGTTCTGAAAAGCTAATCACTGCTGGGCATGGGGCCTGAGGCATGGGGACACAAGAGATCTTCATAGCCAGACCGAGGTCAGGTAAAAGTACCTTCAAAGCTCCAAACCCGAAGCCAAGATGGAATGCTCCGGATGTCAAGGAACCCATGACCTCCCTAACACTCTCATGTTCAAGGCCTCAGAGTTCAAAGTGTCGGTGTGAAGCGGACTAAGGGAAGGGACAAGCTAATGGCGTTGGGCCATGCTTCAGGCTGGCGTAGCATGACCGAATGTGGAGTACCACGTGCAGGCACAATCCCTCTCTTTGATCTTCCTATGAACTTGCAAAGTATTGAGGGGAGGGCCACTAGCAGAGACTTTTGACACCCGTGGATACTCATGGCCAAGTAAGGCATCCCCAATCTCTAGTCCCTCCACTTTCAGCATTATCCCCAGCACAACTCAAAGCTCCAGCATAATTAGCTACAACAGGCGCCGCTGACAATCCTACTTACTACTAATTATTACCACTATCATGATTACATCCACCTATTGCATCTCACTTACTAGTCCTACTCTTCGAAATGCTACAACCATTCGCACCATGTCCTGAGCGCTGGCCTTTGCTCGAGGGCCTCCAGGGCATACTTGGCAGAGTCCGCTTCTCGACTGAGCCGTGTTGGGATCTCTTTCACGGCTGCCTGTTCACAAAAGCTCGCTATGCACGGTGTCAAAGTAATGTTTGGTCAGGGTAGGAGTATTAGAAGAGGGTTTGGATACCTCAGAAGCGCTTGTACCTGACTGGAGGGGTTGGCTTATGCCAGCAATCAGGGCGCTTGGCGGTATCCCCCCCCACTTCAAGGCAGAGCCCGAGAGGGTAGGGAGTAGCGAGTCATTAAAGCACGTTTGTGCTACAGAGCCGACTGACGACCGCACAACCAAAGCTGAAATTTACACGTAACGTGAGCTCAAGTCTTTTGCAAGAGCCGCTGAGACGGAAACACACGGTCACCTCAAGCTCGAAACCCAAATCGCGTAAGCCTGGACCCTCGTGATGGTGACCCATTCCTATCTCCTTGCTGGTAGATTTAAATGGCAAGTGTTAAATCAGGCCTCCACAGCCGCCAGGCGCTCAGCAATGCTCGCCACTGAGCCACGAAAAGCGCCTCTTCCAGTTTGATCATTCCCCAAAATACATGAGCCGACGTCAAAATTACTTGCACGACCTCTTTGGGTTTTTGATTTAGGGCGTCCCCTATCAATCTCCAAGTTTCGGGCTCTTCCCTGGATATTCTAACCTAGATGCATTTTTGGGATTCTTGCGCGACAACTACCGCCCAGACCACGTTGTGTAAGCGGAATCTTGACCGTAAAATCACATGTACATACCTTGACGCTCTGTCCAATAAAACGTTTTTCTAGTTGGTCATGGCATGGCTTTGGAACGTCGAATCCAGGCTTCAAGCCAGTTCTCAACAGGAGATGGCGTCAAAGGAGAACACGTGAACTCAGAAAAAAAAGGAACTGTGGATGAGATAATGCATGAAACCCATGAAACCCACTATACAAGGCCTCGGTCTGATCGGTCAACCCCAGTGCGAGTCATGGCAACTCCGGCGCAGACTAACGGAGGTGACCATGTTACATGTATGCACATAGTTGGTATGCATACTTCAACACATCCTGCTACAATCCCAATGCCCACCAAGATTATGCCAGAAACCTCGGCGCAAAGAGCTCAGCAGCTCAAAATTGACAATGACTGGCGTCCCAACCTCAATTCCGAAACGAGGAAGGCCGGAGAAATAGCAAGCAATCAGCTTGGGATGAGTTCTGCATAGGCTTCCGCCTCACCCTCTCCTCCATGTTCCTGAGGCCGAAATGAGAGATGGTCTGAAACCCAAATCTGTCCCAGTCGTGCCTTGTATCTCAGAGGCCTGATCCTCCAGCTGTCGCCTGCAAGTGCGGCATTTCTTGTTTGCTATCTTTCCTACAGCAAACCGAAATTTCCACTTCAATAAAGAAAGAACAGACGAATCATGATGAGACTATAGTAGCATGGGGTAATCTGTAGGGCTCACGCAACCAACGAGCCGATAAGGCTCAGGTTGAAAAGTTTGCCATGCGTGTGGTGTGAAGGCATCTCAGGAGTTTGGCAGGGGCCTGAATGTCTGACGATGCAGGCTTGGAGGCACTATTATTTCTCTTCTTTTTATTTGCATTATGATTATGAATTTTCATTATTTATATAGAATTATGAAACACTATTATTACGCCCGCCCCCCCTCTACTTGCCCGCGCCACATGCCCGCTCATCGGAATGTGCTGT